>CABHPH010121428.1:0-23317 GCA_902168325.1 Peromyscus nudipes | reverse complement strand
TTCTTTGCAGGCAAGCAGAGCTCTTCTGAGCAGGCACAGGGCTTTGTTAGGGAATACAGAAAGGATTGTGGTATGTGTAATTCACGAGTTGCTAAAGACCCACTGCTGAGCCAGTTTTTGAATGTCCCCAGTTAAAGAATCAAACATTAGCCCCTATACAACGATGTTACTGTGTTTCTCTATACCCTTAGAAAACTGAAACTCAACTCAGCTCAAGGAAAAAGAGAAGTGATTGGAGCTTCTAAGATTTTTAGGGCACAGTAGGACTGTTGGATCAGGGCAGAAAAATGATAGACAAATTAAAAAAGAGAAAGTCTACAATGTAGAAGACTCAATGTAGTGCAGTGACTCCAACGGTCGATGAGCTATTGACCTTTCTCTCTATGGAACTTAGCCACTTGGAGCAGTAGATAAAGGTGATTGCACACTCTGTGTACGAGGCAATGTGCTGACTGGTTGAATTCATGAACTACCTAATGAGAATGCTATGGATTTGTCCTTGTCTAGATGACCTGAGGATGAGAGAACTCTCATTTATCCAGAAGGCAGGGGGTAGAGCTTTCATCAGACCCAGCCCATCTGGCAAGGAGGTTCTTTCTTGGTAAAGTCATCCTTTACTAGTCTTCTCAAGCCTCAGCTTACATCATGACAATTATTGATACTAATATCATTACATCTTTGAATGGAAGTTCCATCTATGATTAGGTAAATTAATATCACAGCACACACAATATTACATTTATTATTGCTTTATCTCTGTATAGCCATTGTGAATGAAATTGTCAGAGTGTCACCCAAGTTTAACTATTAAAATCTTAATTTTGAAAGACAGATGCTATTTGGGATCTGGAGAGAAATATATAGGATGCCATTCCAACTTTTAATCATGTCAGGGATTACACATAATCCAGTGTTTTTAAAGGGCCAAGCTGAGCACACCGATGCCAGAGAAATAAGTTTATAGTGTGAAGTTGAACTTCAAACATCCCACATTTTTGTTACTCCACCCAGGAGAGACTTAAAAAGCGATCAGGAGTTATTTGTTTTTTTGCCGTATCATAGCTTGAAAAAGAAAAATAGCCTTCAAGTGGGATGCGTTTATTTTTAACTCCAGTTGGTACACAGCCCTGTTTACAATGGCGTCACTGAGCATCTGAGCACCCATGGCTTACCTTCTGTTGTGTGAAGAGAGAAAACACTGCTTGTTTTGCTTCTCATCAGCAACAAAGTTGAGGGAGTGTAACAGATGCTGCTCTGTGGTGCTAGGGTCTGAGGTATGTGGCAGGAATATGATGAAGCCATGACTGTACTTTCCTGAATAAGCACACCGAGCACCATGAGAAGGCATATTCCAAGTAAAATTCTCTTATGTTTCCCCAGGGTATAAAAATATAAGATCTGGAATCTGAGGCAGCTTAGAGGGAAGAAGCAATATAAAGTATTTTATGGATCTAGGAATCCCTGTAAATTTTCCCAGTATTTCAGGTTGAAACTTCCCTGTGCGTCCCAGGCATCCTTGGGCAGATACCCATGTTCACAAGGAAACACCTTCTGAAAGTTTTCCTGGTCCTGTCTGACTCCCATGGCCCCATGGTCTGCAGCTGCTAAGACCCAAGTAAACACACAGAGGCTTATATTAATTAAAACTGTTCGGCCATTAGCTCAGGCCTACCACTGACTAGCTCTTACACTTAAACTCGGCCCATTTCTATTAATATATATGTCGCCATGTGTTCTGTGTGCCATTACATGCTGCTTCCTGGATGGTGGGCTGGCATCTCCTGACTCAGCCTTCCCACAGTTCGCTTTCTCTGCTTATCCCGCCTATACTTCCTGCCTGGCTACTGGACAATCAGCATTTTTATTTATTAACCAATCAGAGCAACACATTCACAGCATACAGAATGATAGCCACAGTGACTTCTCACTTACAGGGAGCAAAGTCAACATAGCACCCAGGAAGATTTTACTCAAACCCTGAGTTTGTGGTAAGGGGGGGATCTTGCTCTCTTTAACACATTCAAGCATCCTTGGAGACCAATTATAAAATCACAGAACCTGATCTTCTTTTATCACTTTCCCTCCTAGATTATGGATGGGAGAACTAAAAACCACAGATAACAGAGGGACTAGTTATGGTGATACTTTATTTGTGCTGAAATGTGATTTTACTTGTATGTTAATAAATAAAGTTGCCTGGGGGTCAGAGCTAATAGCAAGCCATTTAGCAGAAGTCTGGCAGTGGTAGCACATGCCCTTAATCCCGATCACATGACAGGCAGATCTCTGTGTGTTCAAGGACACCACCAGCATGGAGATACAGGCCTTTAATCTCAATACCAACCATAGAGACCTGGAGGTCTGTATAGACAGGCAGTGACAAGGAGGTCATGTGGTTGGGTTTACAACCAATGAGAAGGCAGAATAGAAAGTCAATTAAAAGACAGACACACAGCAGTAGTCTCTTTCTCAGGGGAAGGAAGGCAGTGGCAGTGGGTGGTAAGAAGGCGGTCTTGGTCTTAGCTTTTAGCTGCTGCTCTGACCTCTTGGGCTTTTAACTCTGCATTTGGCTCTGTGTTTCTTATTTAATAAAACCATTCAGAATTACATCTACAACTAGTAGTGGAATCCATGTCCCCTGCCTTCTCAAGTAACATTCCTGTGCCTCTCCAGGAGGGCTTTTTGCGCACTCCAGTTCCATCTTGTTTACAATAGGACAAACCAAGAAATAATTGCTGGCTCCTGCCCACTGTAGTCTTCTTTAACAGTACACAGAATTCTCAGCATTTTCTTTACAAGATTTCTGTCTTTTTCCCATATATTCACTGATACTACAGGGCCCACAAGGAAGTATTAATTTAATTTTAAATAAGGAACACACAGCCTGGAGAGGTTTTGCTGGGCAGAGATCTGAAGGAAAAACTGAAGAAGGAATTGTTTGATGTCACGATTTGGCTACTGTGCCCCTTCCTCTCATACATACTTCTCTTGATTGCTCTGCTCTGATGGCAAATATTATAAAACATGGATAATCTAATTTGGAAGTGTATGTCTGAACTTTTGTCTGCTTTATAATCTTCGGCTTAATTACTTAAATTTACATTTAATCACTCTTTCTGTTTTAGAAACACTGATACGCGGTTCAAAGTGACAAATTTTTTGAAGTCAAGATAGAAGAGAATTCTAAGGCTAAGGCTCTGGGAATTTTTGCTATGGGACAGGGATCTGAGGGAAACGAGGACAGTAGCAGGGGTAGGAAGGAGATAGGAGAGGGTACAAAAAGAGTAATCAGCTTGCATTGGGCACATGTGTAAAACTGTCAAAGAATAACATCAGTTAACGAAGAGAACAGAATTTTGTCATTGGTAATGCCATGCATGGAACTGGCTATCATATTAAGTGAAATCTCAGGCCTCAGAGGACAATTAGCCACGTGCTTTCATATGTAGAAGATAGAGAGAGTCAATCTCAGAGAAATAGGGAATCAGAGCAGGAAAGAGCGTGGGCAGGGAGGGGCAGAGGAGGGTTGGTGAGGTTTCCCACGGGGAATGACTTCTGATGGCCTCTAATACAACACATAGCTGATAAAAATTAAATATTCCTAAGTACTTGGGATCTTTTAGTATTCCTAACACAAGGAAATTATTCATGTCTGAGGCAATAGATGCCAGTGACCCAGATCTGATTACTTAAATGAACATTGTATTGAATTGACACACTGTAACCCATAAATATGTATAATTACTGTGTGGTAATTTAAAAATAAAATCCATTAAAAAGAAATAAAAAGAATTAAAAAATCTTTGCATCATTTCACCACAATACATCAGGGGACAGAAAATCACCTTTAGAATGGCACTTACTTATCAATGTGTGTTCACGCGGCTTGGTAATCCGAACCTCTGACAAATGACTTGCAAATACATCAAGTTCTCAGACGTTTAATAAAGGTGTTAGTGTTTCCAACAGTCACTGCAGTCCCAAAACTAATGGGAATAAATTCTAGTGTTGAGAGGGCTTAGAAGTCATTTATTTAGCAGATCTACTTCATGTTCAGAAAAATAAAACTAATAATGCCAGCATGTAAATTGGAGCAAAATGTTCAACAAGGTACAGTGGAAGGAATAAAAAGGTCCTGCTTTCCCACAGTAAATAAGATGACATATTGATGGTGCCTCGCATCACCCTGAAAAGGCTGTAAATGATAAACTGAACAACAAAAGAGTCTTTCTCAGGCTGGTGAATGGTTTTGTTGTTGTTGTTCATTGGTTTGCTTTTTTTCTTGTTTTTTGTTTTTTTATCTTTTGCTCTTTGCTTTTTACTCTTTGTTCTTTGGGAAACAGCCCCCACCCTCAAAATTAATCACACAGAGTCTTCTTCTCTTATTCTTTCTTATGAATGCCTGGCCTTACTTGGCTTGTTTCTTGCCAGCTTTTCTTAAATTATTCCTTCTATCTTTTGCCTCTGGGCTTTTACCTTTATTCTATATGCCTTTCTTTACTTCTTACTCTATGGCTGGCTGTGTAGCTGAGTGGCTGGCCCCTTCTTTTCTTTTTCCTCTTAGATGTCTTCCTCCCAGATTTTTTTCTCCTATTTATTCTCTCTACCTGCCAGCCCTGCCTATCCTTTCTCCTGTCTTGCTATTGGCTGTTCAGTTCTTCATTAGACCAATCAGGTGTTTTAGACAGGAAAAGTAACACAACTTCAGAGTTTAAAAAATGCAAAATAAAAGAATGCTATACACCTTTGCATCATTAAACAAATATTCCATAGTATAAACAAATGTAACACATCTTTAACTAATATTCTACAACAGATCAGTCAAAAGATTTCATCAATAAATGTCACTGCTATACATATTAAGATTTGTAAATTGCGTTGAAATTTAAAAAAAAAACTTTCTGTGGTAGAGAAGTGAATATAAGGGCACAGTCCAATGTAAATTTTTTTTAATGCACATATTGTCTTGGTAGACCATGTTTGGGCTTTGGTACTGACTGTATCCCTTCAACAGTTGTGTGGATAAGAAGTCTCTCCTCCCTTGTAAATCCATGCCAACACAACAGCCTTTAATCCCAGCACTCACTTTGGAGTCAAAGGCAGGCAGATTTCTGAGTTCAAGGCCAGCCTGGTCTACAGAGTAAGTTCCAGGGCAGCCAGGGTTACACAGAGAAAGCCTGTCTAGAAAACCAAAAGAAAGAAATAGGCCGGCAGTCAAAATCTCCAGGAAATGAATGTTGGAACAAAGATAATTCTAGATGATATTTCAGAGTGAATTGGCTTACCTATACAATGGCAGATTACTCATAAATGTTTGGTTAAAAGACTTCTGAAAACTAGATGCATTCATAAATCTTGTGCATAAACAGAGGACCAAGTGCTAGTTAGTGGTTTGTGCTGGCTGAAAGGTAAACGGCAGCATCTGTGGAGTTGAAAAATGGCTTCAGAAACACTGCTTACTGCACGTTGCAATGGCAGGAATCGGAATCAGCTTCAAACACCTCTGTAAAGCCCATCTGAAAATGACCAGACTTCAAAGGATGGGGTCTTGGATTATGAAGCAAGTAGGATTTATGAACCGGTGTTGAAACGGTGAATCTTTCAGTGTTTCCACTGCCTTGTTGTCTTTTGAGGGCAGGTACAACTCCATCTCCAGTCTTAGTGAAAGCTGCTAAAACAGCTATGCAGCACCAAGCAATCTCTCCCACAGTTTGAGAGCAAGGGTTGCAGAGTAATGACCCTTTCTTAGGATCTCCTCACTCTGTGAGCTAGACTGGGACAAAAGAGGAAGAACCTTGAGAATTAGCACATCAAAAGCCCAAGGTCAAACAGAGGAAATTTTCAAATGCAGCTTCTCTATTGGTGTAGAAGGGGTGTTACTTGTCACTCATAAGAAAACACTTGACAGTTTGCTGTGGGTTTCTAATCTTCTACAGATCAGAAAATGTATTCTTCAAGACAACCACAAGCATGATGATAGAAATTGTCTCATTTCAAAAGTAAAACCTGGGTTGGGGTTAGGGGGTGGGCATTGTGAGTTCAATCCTCTGGACCCATGTTGTAATCAAAGAGAACCAACTCAAGTTGTCCTTTGATCTCCACCCTTGTACCCTGGAATGCCTTTCAACAAATAGCTAGTGGATGGATGGATGGATGGATGGATGGATGGATGGATGGATGGATGGATGGATGGATGGATGGACAGATGCATGGATGGATGCATTGATATATGTATGGATGTATGGATGTATAGATGTATAGATGGATGGACGAATATCTAAAAAGAAATAAAGATATTGTCTCATTTTTGTTGAAAAATGAGTTCTATATTCCCTTAGCTCATTAATCTATGAAACAAAAACAGGCATACATTTCCTAGTAAAGAAGAAAATTCATTATATTTGATTTCGAGCATATTTGTATTTGTGTATGGGAATGTGTTCTTTTAGGGGTGTGTGTGTGTGTGTGTGTGTGTGTGTGTGTGTGACTCACACATGATAACAGTGCATTCCCCAGACTGCCATTATTGACATAAGGTTTCACTATAGAGCACACGCTGTCCTTAAACTCCCCATGCATCCCAGACTACCCTTGAATTTGCCATTCTTCTGCCTCTGAATTGAGAACTCTGGAACGTCTAGGCATATGTCACCATCTCACTTGATTTTATTTTTAAATGCAGGAATATAGCCACCTAAATTTGAACTGAATCATATCACTGTGAAGAAAAACATCTTTAGAGTATTATTTGAAGTTCTGTCTATTATTTTGGTTTTATTCACATTGTCATAGAAAAGGGTTTTAATGGGTTTAGTCAGACATTGCCAATAAATTTTCATGAAGTAAACAACACAAACCAAAATCATTTAAAGTCTTGATTTAATTAGAACCTACCTTTAACTCTAGGATATCCTGTTGGACAAAGCAGCTACTTCACAGAAACTCATATTTGCCTTGTGAAAATGAAAAGGGTAGTTTCCTAGGGCAAGCTAAACAGAAACTCATCCTTTCAAGAAGATTAGAAGAATGACAATCGTGTTAGTTTTAAAGAGGGAGAAACCAACTTCTCCACATTCCTTATGCCAAGTCTCATCAGTATTTCACGTGTGGCAACATATGGTAGGATTGGAAGGCCTCTGCAGACAAGGCAGGGAATCTGAAAGAGAACAGGGCTGGCCATCTCTACCTGTGCTAGTAGCAAGATTACAGTTGGTGTCGTAAAAAGCAAGGGGAAGCACAGAAGTGTGGGATACGAGGTTAAAGGGTTGTCACAAGAAATGACTGTGACTACTCTCCAGTCAAAACAACATCAAGTTCTGTGACACACAACACTGAATTAGGTTGTTCTGGTTCCTCCGTGGTTGGCACAATAGGTTCAGAGTAACAGGATGTGTGGTGTTGGCTTCAAGTGATCCACGTTTCACAGCAGACAGAGAAGCGAATGGTTCAGCTGCGCAGCATCAAATAATGCCGCACCAATTGCTTGCTGCAAGCTTTAGGAGGACTCTAACCTGCCCTATGGTCTCCAAATTCAAGATGAGTACTACAGTTTACTCTCTTGCCCTCAAGTTATTTTGACAGCCATTACTTAACGAGCGTGTGTACCTCTGGTGACAGCATGATTAGGACCTAAAATATATCAAATGTACTCTTTTCTAATCTATTCTATATCTTCCCCCTGCCCCGAGATTTACAGTACACTGATTTTTTTTAACCTTCTCTGAAAAGTTTTATGAATTATGGGGTGTCTAAAATATGCACTTTCACTCGTCAAGCAAGTGATACCCACTAATACAATTTATGGGATTGTGTTTCTGAATATATCCCATGGTTCACATTTTTCCTTATAATATTGATAGAGGGTGAAGTCATTAATTCTTTAAGAAACGGCAGCAACAAGACAAACAGCAGTGAAATAAAAGACTGTGGAGTCCATGGATGTATTCTCCAACCATTCTGCCCTGCATTTAGAGATGGCTGCAAGTAAACAAGTGAACGATCTGAAGAATATGAAATTACATAATTACTTAGGAAAAGTAAAGCTGGCAGTATTGATAAATTTATGGACTCGATAGCGAACATAAGCCATAAAAGCAACTTCCTCTAGATGAGCTCGGAATTAATTCTTTTTTTTTCAGAAACAAAGGGAAGAGAGAACTGGATGGAAGGGAGGAAGAGTGGGGAGAGAAAAATGACAGAGAGACATAGGAAGAGAGTGAGAAGCAGAGATGAGAGACAGAGAGAAAAAAAGAGAATAAAAGGACAGAAGAAAGGAGGGAAGAGGGGCAGAGAAGAGTGAAAGCCTGGAATGTAGAGTAAGGAAGACAGGGGTCAGTAAGGCTTCAGCTAAGGACAGTGTTTCAGTGGTGCACCAGGCTCGATAATACTGATTCCTTTTCCTGTCAAAATCCTACTTATTCTAGCAAGAAAAAGTTAACCATGGTTTAAAGAAAAAGAATCATCCAACAGTTAAAGACTCTAGGAAGAACTGTTTGAATTTGTGTCAACAACTCGTCTGAACCCAAGTGGGCTCTGAGGGTAACTGCTAATTGTACAGTCACTTTCTTTGCTCCCACCATGGGGTTTCAATTTCAAAGACAGCCTCTGATTATCATCAAGCAAGAACTGCCTCCTGTCCCAGTTACCTACAGATGATGCAGTTAGGGGGGTTATAAACAAGGTGGTATCATTTCTAAGCAAATTTCTAACGTACAGTTGAAGTCACTTTATTCATTTTGTGTAGCGAGTTGGTTTTGAGATTGGCTTCCAGCTGAGGTTTCTTCCTGGGACCTTCAGTTCATGGGGAACTCATTACTTGATCTGTTGACACAAGTGTTTAAATAGCCTAACGCATCTCAAATAATACAGAATTCTTAATTTGTAGCCACCCCTTTCAACCTTGCTTATCTAGGTTAGTGTTTTCTGTCGGGCAGGAAAAGGTAGCATTCTTTCTTCCAGGATAGTCACCAAGGAATCTTGGTTAATTTCTGGTTTTCAAATAGTCACAGTATCCACCAGTCTTGTGGGTTTTGCTTCCAAACAATACTACTGATATGATTTCTTCTCCTCATCCTTCTGACCTCTACCTCCCTCAAGCCAGTATCATGTCCTGCTTCACAGTTGCAAATGGTCTCCATTATTCTCAACAATCTATGGCTGTAGAGCAATCAAAATCTTTTGTTTAAAGCACAGATTTGGTGATTACATTCCTGGCCCAGCTCTGCTATCTGTTCTTATTGGATTCCACGAATGGATTCCCAATGATGCTTCATATCACTAAGTGAGTGTAGCGGAAGTTTTTCTGGTCCTGCCTGATCCTGCAGCTGCTCAGACCCGAATGAACACTCCGAGACTTATATTAATTAAAGCTACATGGCCTAATGGCTCAGGCTTCTTGCTAGCTAGATCTTACATCTTAAATTAACCTATTTCTATAAATCTATACCTTGCCACTTAGCTCGTGGCTTACCAGTATCTTTACAGCATGTTTCTCATGGCAGCGGCTGGCAGTGTCTCCTAACTCAGCCTTCCACCTCCCAGAACATCCAGTATGAGGTAACTAGTCAATTATTCTGTATCATTAAGCAATATTGCATAGCACAATATAGTTCTTATGATTTTTTCTATTTCTTTGCATACTTTTTTCCTGTCCTTGTTGATAATGATGACTGTTATAGAAAATAAATTTTGTGAGAATTCAAAAGAGGCATGGGTAACTTAGAATAAGAGTTGAATGATGCTGAATAGGAGATATGACCTTCGGCAAAGCCTTTAGGTGGTAACAAATACAAGTATACAGAACATCAAGGCCTGGATAAGCATCCTCCGAAACAATTGTGTGGTAAGGACTTGGTCTACAGCTGGTGGACCTATTGTGGGAGCCTTGTCAAAGGAAGTGGGTCGCTTGGGGTGGACCCATGACTGGGTCTTGGCCATGGCTGCTTCAAACTCTGCCTCATGTCTACCACAAATTCCATTTAGCCACACATTCCCACCGCCTTGATACTCTGATCAACTGAGTGGGGGCCAAATCCCCTAGAACTATGAATTAAAATACAACAAAGGTCTGAAATAAAATAAATTGACTGCTGATTGAATCATCTTAGCAGAAATATAAAGTTTCTGTGGACAAATACAAGCAAAGGGCATGGATGACTAAAATGACCTTGAATGATGGGTCAAGGAAGTTATTTCTTAATCAATGTCATTAGTAGATAATATTAGAGGGATGTGGATGGATTTTTGCCCTTATCACTGTATGAACTGGGATTTGAAGATGTGAGAGGCTCAAAGCATAAAAACAGGAATCTCTGGCAATGGACTCAGAATGCTTGCATGAGCTTTGTGTAGGGAGTCCTCAATGTACTCCACACTAATGGAGGGGAGCAATGTGTCTTTAGTTTACTTCTATAACTTTTAGGTCAAAGACTTCCTCCAAATATTTCTGGAACTTGAAATCCATATTGGTCCTCCTCAAGTCCAACTCTGTAAATCTGAATAAGTGGGATAAGTTTCATAAAGTTGATATGAACTCATTAACTTCATCGTGAAGGTGTGAAAAGCTGTGGTCTTACTTTTTCCACCCAAGTGGGTTGTCTATAATAAAACACCTATCACTTCAGGGATTTTGAATTAGCAAGCCATCTGGTAGGAAAAAAAACATTAATGAGGACAGCATTACTCATGAGGGAAGGATTGAGTTTGACTCAAGGGATAAACAGTATTATGTTCAGTTATTTTTTTAAGTTTCAGTTCATATTAAATTATCACACCTCTGAGGGTCACATTTCTTTAAATAGATTTCTGTATTCTAAAACCAGAATAGAAACTTGAAGAAATAGACAAGTAACTGTTAATTAGATGCAGATTCTAATCTTTAACTCAGGGCTAGCTAGGTTCTGGTGACATTCTTACCAGGGTTCACTGTCATTATGTACCAGGACCTGCTTGCTAAGGAACAGGAATGGGCTGTTAAAATATCCTCCACACAGTATCTTCTTGATATGGGGCTGCTGGCAATCCAGAACTCTCATTTCTATTAAAAATACTAAATAAAAAATTAAGCTGGTATGGGTGAGAGCGTGTGAGTTTGTTTAATGCTAGCTGGTAGAGAGTGACTCATTTCACTCTTTAGAAAGGAACTTGGCATGATTCTGGAAAGCAAAATAAGTTTTTAACTTTTCTCTCATTAATTGTATTATATATTATATTTGCACTGTCACAATGATGAACTAATATAGCTTTTAAAATCCTGCTTGTCTGGGATTATGTCAGTAAATCTATGCCATATTTACAGGCTATTTTGTGGTCAATCATTTGAAAGATGAGGGGCTCCTCAGAGTCATTTAACAGTGAATGATGAGGCAGGAGAAAAGTTTATTTGAGCTTCATATAGAGTATATAGTCTAGGTTTTATTCTTTATATATTTGTGGCATAAAAATAGTCATATTTATATTAACAAAATAAAATCAATTTTATATAGCGCATCTTTAAACAGATGCTATATTACCTGGTGGTAATAGTAGACTTACAGTAATGCGTCTATATACTCCTGTAATACCCCCATTTTCTATGATGAATATTTATTACTTTATAAATGGGAAACAAGTAGTAAGCGCCTGCTTTTATAAAGACCCTGAGGAGATGAATGACTCATACGGTTGTTTTGTTCAATTCATTTTAATTTGGTTCACAAAGCACAGCAACGGAAGAGGCCATCATAAACATCACAGCAGAAACGACAGATGGACTTTTATTCGGCACTAAAGTTCTTCCTGACTATCCAACTTATATTATGTAAAAGTGTTGGTTGCTGCTGAATAACTGGACTTAGTTTTTCTTTGTCTTGTTTGACTCCTAAGACATTCAAGTTAGTTATGTGTATTCATCATATAAGCGTATCCTTATTTTCCAAAGTGGTATTTAGGTCAAATGTTCATTGTTGTAAATATATAAACTATATATCTATATCTATCTATATATATTCATATATATACATATATATGAATAAAACTATTAAAGGAGAAAGATTAATTTTGGCTCAATGTTTTAGACAGTTTATTCCATGCTGGCTGTCTCCACTGTTTCTTGCCTGTTGAAAGGCAAACCATTCTGGCAGAACAGCATAATGGAATGAAATAAATAATGCCTGTAAATAATGTCTGTGCTGGCTAACTTCTTTATTCCCCCCTTTTATTCCATCCAGCCCTTGTCCTGCTGACCATGCTGTCATTTAAGACCTGTCATATAAGGCAGGTCTTCTCACCACTCAGTCCTCCCTGCAGCCTCCTCGTAGATGCACTAAGAAATATGCTTTACTAACTTCCTAAGTGCCTCACAACCCAATCAAGTTCATAATCAAGACTGGCCACCCTATCAGTGAAACATGATGTCAAGGATGCTGGTAAAGAAGGGCTCTACCCAACCCTGATAGGAGCATGTAGAGGGACACAAAATCATATACAAACAGAAGTGGGATATTTCCCACCAAATCCAAACCCCTCTACAAGTAACTGCTAGATAAGTGGAAGGGCCTTCTATGCCTACAAGGAAAAGGACTAGACAGGAAGTTATGGGTGTCACTTTGGTGTGTACAGAAGTGTCTATCACAAACTTGGGAATGGTGGAAGAGGATGTGTTGCAGGCCATCAAGGCATTTTCTACGCCTCACTTTTGTATTACTCCAGTCACCTCTGCACTGGGACAACAAAAATCCCCCAAGGACAAGACCTTATACATTGAAATCCTCAACCGAGAATGACATTGAATGGGTTGTCTGCTCCAAAATGGACACCTAGGAAAGTCTTTTCCCAGGATTACACTTCAAGGGATTGAAAAGCTGCTGAAGCTGTTGTGGTTGAAGGAGGCCAGATACATGTTGAGCTGACAGCGTAAGTTTTGAGTTTTACCTGAGGGATACTGGTTTTGAGGGTGTGAACAATACAAAAGTGAGGAGCTTAGTAAGGCTTCCACCACGCTTCTAAGAAACTACAGACGCAAGGCAATTGGTGGCAGGGTTAGACTCCCCGAAATGAGGCCTTGAGGGGATTTTGTATGAAGCTGGGAGAGCAAAGCATAAGTTGTAAGGTGGACTGTAGGATGTTGGAGATGCCAGACCATGGGAATATGGAGGATCATGCAAGAAAATGCAAATTTGAAGTAAAGTTGGCCCAACGGAAGAGTCTGTGTGTACTGTAGGTAGCAAAGCTGGAGAAGCTGGCCTACTAAAAGCTGTTAGAGTCCATGAGTTCCAGATGTCAGATAGGGAGCTGATGTGAGGTTTGCTGCTTGCTTGTTTAGGGGTTTGTTCTTTGTTTTTTCCTTGTCATCCTTCCATCCTTCCCTTTAGGAATGAGAATGTTTATTTGGTACCATTTTATTTTGGAAGCATATAACTTTAAATTACATATATATACATATATATGTATGTATATGTGTGTGTGTGTGTGTGTGTTTATATATGTATATATTCCCAGTTAAGAGATGGAGTTTAGTCTTGGAATAAACTTTGGACTTTGGAACAGTATTGGGACTATTAAAGATGACAGAAACCTTTCAAGAAGGACTGAATAAATTTTGCATTATGAAACTTTAGGAGTCAAGGACAGAATAGTTTTATTTAAAGTGAAGTGCTTGGATGTCAAGTTGTCAAAAAAAAAATAGAGCTGTGATGCTTAATTTTGATTGCCAACTAGAAAAGATTTACACTCACCTAGGAGAAAAATCCGTGTGTGTGTGTGTGTGTGTGTGTGTGTGTGTGTATCTCTAAATACATTTAACTGAGGTAAGAATGTTCACCTTGAATATGGCAGCACCATTCTCTAAAAGAAAGTATGCCAAATGCAAATTAGTTCTCTCTGTATTTTCTGGCAATGGAAGCAATATGAGCAGCTGCCATGGTTTCTACTCATACTATAAGCCAAAATAAAACTTTCTTCCCTTACATTGTGTTATACCATGTCAAACTTGTGGGAAAATTAACTAATGAAATAAGTCTTATTACAGCATTTTGGCTACTACCAGGAATGCAGTACATGGTAAGATTCCATTGCTCTCAATTGAGTTTCGAGAATCTCTTTATTATACTAACAAGGGCTGCACCCCAAATAGTTCTTTAAATGGAAATTGAAGCAGAGCATATTCACATTTACATCAATATGTCACTTAGAACTCCTTGGATCTTGCATAAGCAACGTTTGTGATCTCTTCTAATTTATCTCCCTAAGCTGAACTCTCCACTGTGAGTTATCCACTAATTCATTATTTCTAGTAAAACCATAATTCATCCCATTTATGCAGATAGATACCATTATTCAAAGATTCTTGAGTCTCATATAATTTTGTCTATTTGGAGTGCCTTTGCCTTCAATTCCATGTGGCAAAAGACATCTTTCCTAAAGACCTGGTGAAATGTTCCTATTACCAAGCGTTTGCCATTTCTTCTTCCCTAGGACACTATTTTACATTATACCAGAAACCTTTCTGCATCCCAGGGTTGCAGTGTGTCTTTTATTCTCTGAAAAGCAAATAACCTTTCATCTACATCTCTGCTATAACAGCCACCTCCTCTTATTGTTGTTTCTGTATTCCATCTAAAATTGTGGCTTCAGGACTCTGTCTTTGACCACTGTAGGACTGAAGAAGACTTTATTTTATGTCTCCTTTTTCCATCTGTTTTTGTAGTGTAAACACCCAAACAGCAGCAGATATCTCCTGGCAGCGGAGTATAGACTGTAAAGGAACAATACTGGCTGACTAAAACTTATCTTAATGTCACATACTTTCCCTGCATCTTTTGTTTGGTGGCTCATCCATGAAGGAAGGATGTAAAGTAACAACATTATTCTAATAAGAATGTCTAACACATAGGAGGGACTCACTAAATATATGAGAGTGGTTTTGTACATGATATTTATCCCAAGAGAGGTTTGAGGGAATAAAAGGACAAAGAAATTTAATCTCTTGAAACATCATTAAGAAGGAGCAGAGGAAATATAAAAGCCAGAGGTTAGTAAAGAGAGCTGTGAAAAAGATCTTTCTGAATGTGACATGATCATCACACTCATGAAATCACAGCCCTAGTGGGTACCTACCAACCCAAGACTCTCACAAGACTGAGCCTGTCGATATTCTATCATGGATGGAAGAGGGCCTCCTTAGGCCCTACCCATTTCTGAGGAGCTATTCAATGTTAATGATTAAAGGGGAGAATTTTCCTCAGTGTTGTAGCCATTGGTAAGTTGCCCATATGCACAGAAATAACCTTTCATTCACACTTACTGTGGTAACCTTTGTTCATTAAACTCATCAGTACACACACATACACACACACACACACACACACCATAAAAGTGGGAGAGTAGCTTGTTAGCAAGAAAAAGAGGTTCAATGGGAGAGGGTAATGGGGGATGAACATGATTAAGCTATATTTTGTATGCACATGAAACTTCCAAAGAATATTATATAAATCTAACAACTCCAAACTTTAGGTTGACAATTTTAAAATAACAGTTACATATGTAAGCTTAAAAAAAATTCAGAGGAAAACGTGAACAACCGTTTTAAACAGATTTTCTTGTAATTAAGCTTGGAGAAAAAAAAACAATACATGAAAGCTTAGCTTCATTACAGAAAATACTTCTATTCTTTATATTCAATTATTCTTTAGAATAAGAAGCACCTAAATTGTTTTCAATTTAGGGTAATGGGCAAACTGTTTTCATGATATTTCTTTTACATAGAAGTCAGAAACTTTGTATGGTGATTATTTTTAAATTTTAATCTCATGAGGGCCCAGTTAGCTCAATTAAAGTAGATTAGAAATGAGGAAACGCAGTCAACAGAAACAGTAATTTAACGTTATCAATTTTAGAACTGTACACAGTAGTAGTGATTTTTCCTTTCTGCCTATCTAGCAGCCATTCTTCTCTGGCTTCCTTCGAGAAACATCTTCTCCCCATCCCTCCATCCCTCCATACACAGGTCATTCTGTTCAAGAAGAGCCTGTCTTAGGCTACTTGAGCAATGGCCTAGCCAGAGACCTGATTTGTCATACTCACAATGATTGGATGAAGCTGAGCCTTTGATCCGAGTTTATCCAATTAGAGGGGATCCTAGGATTTGTAAAGATAGACTCGGATTTTGGAGTATGAACCCCTAAACAACAGACAGATAGATTCCAGGTTAAATAAAGAAAAGATCTTAGCCACCACAGAAAAATCTGATATGAATAAGAATGACTCCATCACGGGAACTTAATTTGAACCCTGCATCTGTGCTTCCTATCAAGTAATAATGAAGAATCTGTACTTTTTAACTATACTTTCAGTTAAATTATCACCTTAAAGATGTTTGTAAAAGTCATACCACTAGTTAAGGGAGATATAGTCCACTGCATCATCAATACACAAGGTTTATCTACAGGAAGAGTTCCTGTACTCAAAATTGGTACAAATCCACAGACATCTACCGTGTGCTCACTACTGACAAATACAGCAGGACATGAGCATGGTGCTTGCTGTTAAAGATTTTGCAGTATATTTTTTAAATAGAAAACATATTAAAGTGAATGACTTATCATCATCCCTGTCTTATAATTAAGTGGTGTGATTAAATCATTTAACTATACAAAGGGCTAAAATCCAAAGACATGATTGGCGAGGAGAGGGTGAGTATTTGATGAGAGAAGGCTTATCCTTGACATCTAAGATAATATGGATAAGGTAAGAGCTTATAAGGAGAACGCCACATGAGTGGGAGCAAATATCAAAATATTCCTACAGTATTTTGCACATGACCACTCTATACCTAATCTATAAGAAAATTCAACTTCCGGTACACCTATGTTCTTTGTCCCATTTCAACAAATATATGCTGTTGTTCCTCAGCCTGATAATTTTATTCATAAATTGATCTGTGTGCAATTAGATGCATGGATTCCATTCTAGACTCTATCTTAACAGAAGTTTGATTAGTAATTGTCTCATTGAAAAAGTCAGTAGCTGTAAAAAATCCAGTGGACCTTAGTAGTAATTCATCCAGTCAAGAAATGGGGGGAAAAGGATTATATACTTACGGAGTAGCATGAGGAAAAAGAATTAGGTGATTTATGAAAGTAAGAAGAGAGTCATCTGAGTATATATTTGAAATTATAAAAGGACTCAAGTAATAAGTCTGAGAAAGTATGCAGTCACAGATAATGAAGAATTTTAGTACGGATCAGGATTTTGATATTTTCTTCACAAAATAGGGAATTCACTGGATACCTGGTAGGTTAGTAATAGTTTGATAAATCTCACTAGGATGTGAAGGTTAAGTAGTTGCAGTAGGAAATGGAGTGGAAGATTAAATATAAAGTAGTCTTGGAAAGGGGAAATAAGAGACTGGGGATGAGGAGTAAATGGCAGACTGCAAATATTTAAGTGAATATTAAGTGAAATATTTAAGATCAGGGGCCATGGCACAATGTACATGAGAGAATACTGTGTTTTGTTCATAGTATTCTGTGGCAATGTACATGGTAGAAAACTGTTTGCTTATAGATTTCTCTACAATGATATTTTTCTTTTCTATTTTTTGTGAAAAGTAATAAAAAAAGCTACATTTCTCAGCATTGAAGCCAAAGTCCTTTATGTGACCCAGAGAACCATACGATCAACCCCCACCATGTGAATCTGACTGAGCAATACAGAGAATATCAAGAGAATATGAGGTTGAACATGGTTGATGATTCTGATGCAGTGGCGCTGCAGAGGAATACTATTTGACATGGTACATGGTGGCTTCCCCTAAGTCTTTCTCATATGTGGAATGAACATCAGTGGGCATACAGTATCTGTTTGACTCTCTCTTATTGCTACAAGCCAAAAACGCAGAAAAGGCCCTTGAGCCAGTGCGACAGGGGAAGAGTCATCCCTGTGACCCAGAGTACTATGAAAGTTCCTTTGGCTGGTGACTGGTTTAGGAATGACCCCATTCAGTTCTTGGGGACAAGATGGCAGTGAAGAGCTACCAAAATGAGTTTAGAGAACTGTTTACTGGTCAAAGGGCAAGTCTATCCATCCAGACTTCTTACTCTCTTCCTCTACACTTCACTACGGTCCTTTTCTTCTCCCTCCCCCCACCACAAAGTGCATGTGAGGAAGGGGCTGCCACAGAGCAGGTAAGGGGTGCAGTAGAGGGCACCGCACTAACAAAGGCAAAATACACATCTTGTAGCTCTTAGGAAACAGCTCTTGGGGAACCTTTTCTGGGTTTCACTTATTCCTTGATGAATTTATACACACACACACACACACACACACACACACACACACACACAAAATATTCTTGTAAGAGAAAATGCAGGCAGGCATGACCTGGCATCCAGCCTACCTGGCATACTGCACTTCTTTTAAGGCAGGTTTTCTCTTTATGTAGCTATGGCCATCCTGGAACTTGGTCTCAAACTCATAGAGATCTGCCTGCCCATGCCTTCAGATTGCTAGGATTAAAGTCATGTGCCACCCCTGCCTGGCATCATAGTGTGCTTCTAAGTAAGAGGTGTGGCATATGCTCCCAAGTATTCCCAGAAGTCAGACCGCTGAATTCTGGAGTAGTGTAAGTAGATAACTGGTCTGCTGGAGTCTGCACTCTCCATATCTCATTTTATGAGCTTCTTCTGCATAGAGATCCTGGTGGTACAAGCTCTCATTGTCCAATCTGGGGTGAGGTGCTGACCACGCATAGTGGAGAGGCTTCTACTATATAAGTAGTCGTTTATATGGATAAAGCACCCTTTACCAACTCACAAGCATTGTAGTTTTGTAGGGGGACATTCTGGGGGACACCAGAGGCATATTCTTTAATCAAAGTCTTCCCTCCAAATTTTCATCTCTTAAACCCCTTCTTCTTCACCCAGTGAATCACTTCTTCCCAAGTCACCACACTCCTTTCATTTCTTTGTATTTAATTATGTTACCTTTATGAACATGGTGTGGAACTTTTGACTTGACAATGTACCAGCAGTTAGATTACCATTAACTGCCTATAGCTCCTCAGGTACCCGTGATGGCCCAGTTCTGCGAAGGCAGTCACTGTTGATGTGAATCCCAGTTGTGACAACTATGTCATGTGACTACATGACAGAGTTTTTGGTGTTTCTAGATTATTCTTAATTGATGCGATAGTGAGTTGGAGATTCAAGTCTGTTGATGTAGACAGCACTGTATTATACACCTTGTTTATTCACAATCATGCATTCCTTGCTAAATCCTTTATTGGAAAGCGATGATTTATATTAAAGTACTAATACAATATTAAGGAACTACCTATAAAGTTTTAACCTATCAAATTGGGTTCATGTCTTCTTGAGGTAAAATGATATTCAAAATTAATAAAAATAACAGTTCACATATACATGCTCATATATAACAATTAATTATATATATATATATAAAATTTAAAGTGAGGTATCAATCCAAGTGGTTTATACTGAAAATACTTTCTATACTCATGATGATTCTTTCTCTGAAAGAAAATACAAACTTATGGTACCTACTATTTCTCAAGCTCCTTTATATACAAATATTTTCTTAAAAAATATTTTCTAAGCACTGTAATCATAAAGTAAGCGATGCCTAATAATTGATATTACTGATTAACACTGGGTAAGGCTGCACCAGGATAGTCTGGTTAATATGTAAAACTGGCACAAACTGCAGATCAATACCCCATTGCATGTAATTATAAAAAGTCCTGATTGACATGATCAATAATGTTCATGCTCAAGACTCCCAGAGTCATTTCTTATTGTTACAAAATATAGTTTACATCACCATCTTAAAAAAAGGTCAGTATGCTGCTAAAAGTTCACAACAGTGAAAACATTGAATATTATCACTAAGGTAAATATCATTACAAGATGAGACCCAATTTAAAGATTATTCAGATATTAAAGTGGGGGTAGATTTCCAAGCACATAGAAGCATAGACGCCTCACTTACCAGACAGACTGACAAACCAGTAGCTCCTTTTTAGATTCTAAGAGAAGCAAGGTCAAGAACAAACTGTTGCCCCACCCAACAGAGAGAGAAAAAGCAGATGCAGAGAGTCACCATGTCAGGAAGAACTCACCAATGGATGCCACTGCAGTAGCCGGTGACTGGGTAGAAAGCTCTGAATTGTAATTGATCAACCATTAGGGGCTTATTGAGGATTACGTGGGAGATTAATAATCATGGGGATCCCAGTTATCAGAGGCACCACACAGTGAGATTTACCTCCAGGAACTCTATCATAGCAAAATGCCAGGGAAAATTCTCTCAAGATTCTAGCAGCAGCAGGAGAGGAATCCTTTTGAAATACATCAAGCATTCTGCTCTTAACAAGGTCTGCCTCACAGAAATTGTGAAATTGTGGACTAGGACAATGGAGATACCCCATCTAGACTAAGATGACATCCTGTCCCACCTAAAGAGGGGGCGGGGTGAGATACAATGTGCAAAGGTTAAAACCCAAAAGTTCAGGCTTCCTTAAAACGCTGGGACTTAACGAGGGGGCTATAAAATAGTTTCATACCTGACTACAGTGCCATTTACAACAATTCCTTTTACCTATGCATCATGCTTAGCTATCAAAAACAAACAAACAAAACCGTAAGACAGTAAAAGGCTCAAAACAAAAAAACAAACAAAAAGTCCCCTATACACTAAAATCAAAATAAAAAAAAAACAAAAGACCCTCAACCCTTACAAAGAAATTAAATACTAGCAAACAAACAAACACAAACAAAAAGCCACTTTGGAATTATAAGAGCACGCATCCAAACCAGACTCATGACATATACCAGGATATTAGAATGGCAAGATTGGAAGATTTTCAACAACTATGATTAATATGCTAAGGGCCTTAGTGGATAAACATCATGAGTGAGCAGATGGGCAATGTAAACAGAGGGATGAAATTGCATGAATAAAAAAGAAATGTGAGAGATCAAAACTCCTGTGACAGAAGTAAAGAATGCCTTCCTTTGACAGGCTTCTTCGTCTACTAGATACCCCTGCATGGAGAAACCAGGCTTGAGGATATCATCATGGAAACTTCAAAATACTGAAAAGCAAAGAGAAAAAAAATGACTGAAGTGAAACAAGTCAAAACAAAGGATGGAAGACTGTGTGACAGCTAAAAAGGTATAAAATACACGTTTGTCCAACTTGGTAAGATGAATTTGTAAGGTCTTATTGATAAAAACCTGGAGCCAGGTATTGGGGTGAATGCTGAAAGGTCAGAGAAACAAAACAAGCCACAGCCAACCTCGCCTCACCACCTCCTCAGCTGATCTTGTGTCCTCAGATTGAAAGCCCCTGAGTTCTCACCTGAATGGATCTCAGCTGAACGGCTTAAAAAAGCCTAAAAGCTTAAATGCTTCTAGTTCCTGGTCCTCATGCCTTATATACCTTTCTGCTTCCTGCCATCTCTTCCTGGGATTAAAGGTGTGTGTCTTTCCCAAGCAAGACATAAGATCTCAAGTCCTGGGATTAAAGGTGTGTGCCACCATGCCTGACTCTTTCCAGTGTGGCCTTGAGCTCAGAGAGATCCAGATGGATCTCTGCCTCTGGAATGCTAGGATTAAGGATGTGTGTCACCATTGTCTGGCCTCTATGTCTAATCTAGTGGCTGTTCTGTTCTCTGACCCCAGCTGAGTTTTATTGGGGTACACAATATATTGGGGGACACAATATATCACCACACAACTTATTATCATACACTGAGCAACAGACTGAGAAATCATGAAGGACAGAGAAATAGAACATATATCAGAGAAAGCTACATCTTGCATATAATTTTCCAACTACTGAAAATTAAAAGATGCTAGAAGCTAAACCGGTAAAGGATTTTACCTGTAGAGGAACATGGAAAAGAACTACATCTAACTTCTAAACCTTTAAATATAAAGAGAAAGGACTTAGCGTATTAAAAAAAAATCCACCAATTTAAAGTTCTATATTCCCAAAATTAACTTCAAAAGAGAAAACAAATGAAACACAAACAAAATCTGAGGGAATTTGTTGCCAGAAAAAAAAAATCCTACTTTAAAGAGATGTTAGAGCAAAAGTTCTTTTGAAAACAGAAAAATGACATAGGTTGGAAACTTAGATCTACAGAAAAAGAAGAATAGGAAGGAGTGAATGCAAAGTGGAAACATATTCCCCATTCTTACTTTACCTAACAGATAATAGTGGGAAATAATAATAGCGTCAGTGTATTTGATTATGCAAAAAAAAAAAACAGAAGAAGACAAGCTGCAATCCTATACAATACTCAACTTAAACCATGATAAAAGGCAGTTAAGAGTGGAATTCAAAAGCAACAGCAAAGAAACACCTGGGTGGCAGTGGCACACAGCTTCGATCCCAGCACTTGGAAGGCAGAGGTAGGGGGATTTCTATAAGTTCGAGGCCAGCCTGGTCTACAGAGTGAGTTCCAGGACAGCCAGGACTGTTATACAGAAAAACCCTGTCTCAAGAAACAAAAACTAAACAAAAGAAAAAAATCAAAGGCCATAAGTAGGAAATAGTAAGAGTTATAATTGATTTTAACTACATTAGTAACCACTCTGAGTACTAATTGTCTAGATGCACAAAGTGAGAGTTTGACAGGTGTCATTAAAAGAAAACATCAAAAGATATACAGCCTATAAAATCCTCTTATAGTTCATGTAGGTTAAAAATAAGTGAGCAAAGAAAGATACACCATGTAAACGCTAATCAAATGAAAGAGGGAGAAACTTAATCTCAAACAGAAT
Source organism: Peromyscus nudipes (assembly GCA_902168325.1). NCBI lineage: Eukaryota > Metazoa > Chordata > Mammalia > Rodentia > Cricetidae > Peromyscus > Peromyscus nudipes. The sequence goes on along the minus strand of CABHPH010121428.1, from coordinate 533 downwards.
GGATTTCACATTAAGAAAAGCAATCAGGCTTAAAACAAGGTGAGCTACATAAAAAAAAAGTCAGTTTTCCAATAGAAAGACCATTTAATTTGTGAGGCGAATAACGGTACCATCTATAAGAACCAAAACATGAGAATGGAAAGGAGAAATAGATGCATCAACTGTTATAAAGTCACAAACACATGAATGGACAAGCCTCCATCCATACTCCCATAAAAAACCATTCACAAATGTTCCCATTAAGCACCTAGGTTTAACTTATTGGTGCATCCAGCTAAACATGGGCAGAATCATTTCTTTGGTTTCTTGTGCTGTCTTATCTGGGGTAAAGAAATGCTTGTTCATGTCTCCCACAAAAAAAGTCATCAAAAGATGGTATATCCGCACACTATATTGTTCAAAATTCTAGAATGCTCAATACTGAGGGGGGAGCTCTTGCCCATAAACCAAGGGCTTTAGGTAAAAATGTTAGTGAAGGTTTGCTAACGTAGATCCCATTCTGGTGGGGGTTGATACTACTTAAGGGGTCTTGG
>CABHPH010121426.1:0-11356 GCA_902168325.1 Peromyscus nudipes | reverse complement strand
AGGTTGGGTCTGAGCGGCTGTGGGACTGGCAGGTGAAAGAGATTTATCCTGACCGTGGGCCAGGCAGGAAAACTCTAGCTACACTATATCATTAGCTTAATAATTGCTTTTGCTTTGAGCAATCTGGAGTTCAATTTTTGATTGGGAAATGAAAGGTTATGCCAAGTTAGGGTTTTTTTTTTAATGGTTATTTCTGTGCCTGCGTGTCAGCATGTACATGTGAGTGTAGATGCTTCTGGAGGTCAGAAGAAGGTGTTGAGTCCTCTGGAGCTGGAGGATTTGGGGCCACCCAACATGGGTGCTGGGAACTGAACTCGGGTCCTCTTACAAGAGCAGTACCTGTTCTTAACTGTTGAGCCATCTCTCAAGCTGCCAAGTTGGCAATGTTAATATAAGCTAAAGAAATTGCTACCTGTGGCTGCGAATGTCGCTGACTGGAGAAAAGTATTTACCTGGCACGTGCAAGGCCCTGGGTTCTATCCCCAGTGCAGCCAACGTAGGACTTTATCTTTGAAATGACAGACTGGGAAGCAACTTTGGTCCTTAAAATCTAAATGTGTATATGTGTACACATGTACACAAACATGTTTAAAAGTGGAGGTAAAAGATCAAGTTGCCTGTATTCATTGCTCAGATTCAACAGTTTTCAGAATTTGCCACAGGTGCTTTGTGCCTTTGCATGGTAGTTGTTGAAGTATTAAAATATTCATCTTGGTTTATGAATTTTACTCCCAGGCCTTTCTGTATGTGTCTCTAAAAATGTGTGGACACTTTTCCTCGTGTCTCAACGCCATGGTTACATCCTTGGTGTCGGCTATATCTAGACCATGCATAAATTTTTATATTACTTGGTAGTATCGTTCTTACATTTTATTTGTTCTAATCAGGGTCTGTTTGTTTTTGTTTTTCGAGACAGTAGTTTTCTCCATGTAGTTTTGGTGCCTGTCCTAGGTCTCGATCTGTAGACCAGGCTGGCCTCGAACTCACAGAGATCCGCCTGGCTCTGCCTCCCGAGTGCTGGGATTAAAGGCGTGCACCGCCTGGCCTAATCGAGGTCTAAACCAGGTTGTCACATTAGAGTTTGTTGCTAAACCTTTGGTTCTTAGTCTCTTGATTCAGATTTTTTTTTTTTTAACACCTAAGTACTGGGTATTGAACCTAACAAGCAAACTCTGTGTCAACTGAACTACATCCCCAGCCAGTGGTTTAAACTTTTGAGAGTTTTGGTGGCTGAGGGACACAGGTGGGAAGAAGCAAGGGTAGAGGGATGGATTTTAATCTATTCTATGAGGTAATCCTTAAAATCTCAGCCTGCTGAGTATATGGGATTTGAGTCTGATGTTTAGGAACAACGTGCTTCAGTTCATGTCAAGGCTTACAGTGTCACAGTTTAAGTGGTGTTAGTTTATATTTAAGTCAATGTGGAACATTTACCTAAATTTCAGTTGCTGTCTGGAATGTTTCGTCAGAAATGAGAGTTCCCTGTTTTGCAACAGGATAAAGAAAAAAGACAAATCCCAAATGTGTGTCTAAGGTGCAACTCCTGCCCCAGATTACAGCCAGTTATCTTTCTGGTGATTGGTTTCTTCTACTTACAATAGAAGCATTTTTCCAACTTGATATCTGTTTATTTTAATGTGTTAATTTCAGTTAAGCAGATCCTGGTCTTCAGTTCCTACTTGGGAAGGCTGAGTCGGGGATTCCCCAATTCTAGGCCTGCATGGGCAACTTATGGAGACTTTTTTCTCAAAATGAAAACCAGACAGGACTGGGGATCTAGCTTAGCAGTAGAACCTTTGCCTGACCTGCACAGCACTTCCCTTCAGTCGGGCTGCGCTCTTTCAAGGTGGCTGTCTCCCTGCCCTTGAGCATGCTGCTGCTTCAGCTAATGCCGGTACAGTACAGCCGGAGTGCCGTGACGGTCAGCAGGTCTCCTGAACACTGACATGACAGCCTGTCCTCAGATCCCACAAGGGAGCAGGAGAGAAGGGGCTCCGGAGAGATGTCCTCTGACCCCTGTGCCATGGCGTTCCTGCCTGTTTGTGTGTACACATACACATGCACACACGTAAACCATGTACATACACACGCTTACACACATGCATTCATACATACACACACTTATACACACGTGTACACGTATACACACACACTCAATTTTAAGAACATCCTCTGATATAGTGTTCAAATAAACTTTTAACATGTTTTGCCTCTTCCCAGATAAATTTCATTCTTAATACTCTACAGATTAGAAAAAAAATATTATTTGTAAGAAGCCACATTTTAAGTAAGATGAAAGTAATTATTAAGATGTAAGTTTAAATTCATTCATTTACTTTGATTGTGTGTAATCTATAAATAAAAGTCAATTACAGAAAACTATACTGTGTATGATGTTTTTGTTGGAAACCTCGAGTTTCCCAGTATGGATATCTGTTCGACCTCTGTGAGCCTTCTTCAGACCGTTGGGGTATGGAGGCAAGCCTGTGTGATCAAGCTGATCTGTAGATAAGATCAGGCTTTACACACACTATTTGTAGTAAGTAGAACTCTTTTTTCTTTTTTTTTTTTTTTTTTTTTTTGGTTTTTTGAGACAGGGTTTCTCTGTGTAGCTTTGTGCCTTTCCTGGAACTCACTTGGTAGCCCAGGCTGGCCTCGAACTCACAGAGATCCACCTGGCTCTGCCTCCCAAGTGCTGGGATTAAAGGCGTGCACCACCACCGCCCGGCGTAAGTAGAACTCTTAATGGCTTCAAGTCCCAAGGCACATAGTAAAGAGGGGTCTTAGCTACTTTCTTGTTGCTGTGATGAAACTTCCTGAAGAAAGCAGCCTGAGGGAGAGGGTTTATTCTGGTTCATGGTGCAGTCATCATGACAGAGAAGTCCAGGCATTGGGAGCTGGAAGTCCCTGGACCCATAGCCAGAAAGAAGAGGTGAATGCCTCTGCTCAGCTCACCCTCTCCTTAGAAAGTCCACCCACAGTTGATGGCGCTTTTTACCTCAACTAAAGATGATCCCCCACAGGCACGCCCTGAAGCCTGTCTCTCGGGTGACTTTGATCTCACCAGGCTGATGTCGAGAGTAACGTATAATAGGTATATAATAGTGGGTTGAAAAGTACAAGTAAGACACTTTTTAGTTTGCCTTCTCAACATAAAATGTTTATTATTCGTGACAGTGTTAATGGACATCATTAGTTTGCACTTTGACTTCTTAGAACCTAATCCTTCCAAACATTTGCTTCTTTGTCCCTTTTAGGTGCTCTAATGTGAGTCTGCAGAAGCTGCCAGAGTGGTGGTTGTGCAGTGTGTTGGACGAAATTAAAAGCAGTGATCCCTCTTCCAAACTCTGTGCCACAAGGCGCAGTGCCGGAATCCCTTTCTACATACAGGTACCCACCTGAGACCACCACCCTGGTCTCTTTGTGCTTTGAAACTGCCTTTTCACCTCCTTAATATGTGAGTAAATGTACTGCATTAGGATGGTTCTGTCTTCTCCCTACCACGGCATTTGCGACTTGGTTATTTTTAATTTTTATTACATTTATTTATGTGTGCATATGTACACAGGCATACACATGCTGTGGCTCACATGTGGAGGTCAGAAGACAACTTACTGGAGTTGGTTCTCTTTCCATCATGTGGACCCCAGGGATTGAATTTAGGATGTTAACATTTGGTGGCAAGCACCTTTACTGACTGTACCTGCCATCTCTGTCTCCTATGTGACTTTGTTTTAATGTGTGGACAGTATGTTCTGTGTCAGATCTGTTCTTGGATCAGGAGGTCAGTCTGTAATATAAACAGAGGGCAGTATAGATTTCCATCTGTGTATTCAGTAGTCAGAAATCAGTGTGGCACAAGGATTGCTTACTTCTAGGAAGTACCCATATTGAGTCCTTCTATAACATACCCATCATAAAAATCATACTCTTAATAGTTCACAGTTAGTGGTGATTATGTCACATCTGTTACTTCGTTTGAACCCTGCCTAAACCCTATGAGATAGGTGCGGTTATCATATGAATATGTCCTAAGTGAAGAGACTGGGGACTGAGGAAGTGACCTGCCAGAGGCCATGGGGATGTAAAACTTCCCAAAGCTTACGCTCAGTCCATCTGACTCTTGACCACGTTTTCATGAGAGGCTATGTGTGAGTACAGTTCCTGAACACAGATGGGAACATGCTGGACACTTGCTTTTTAAAACAATTGTACCTTACAACCTGCTGATATCCCCATAGGTTGTTAGTGCTGCTGACGGGGTAGAGAATAAGAGACTCTCGCTTCATTATCTCAAAGAATAAACACCAGTACCCTCGCAGCACTAAATCAGATTCCACCCTTGTTTATAGTAAGACAACCCACGAATCTCTCTCTCTCTCTCAAGTAATTTGTTTATTCTTATTTTATGTGCACTGGTGTTTTGACTGCATGTATGTCTGTGTGAGGGTGTCAGATCTTGGAATTACTTACAGGCAGTTGTGAGCTGCCATGTGGGTGCTGGGAATTGAACCTGGGTCCTCCGGAAGAGCAGCCAGTGCTCTTAACTGCTGAGCCATCTCTCCAGCGCTTATTTTCTTCTCTTATTCCTAGTCTCTTCATGACTTGTTGAGGCCCATGGGGCACCAGTTGCAGAAGTGATTGACTGAGCACTGGGCAGCCCTGAGAAGTGAGCTTTCTATGTGATCCCAGCCACTTTTCTGTACTGAGTCTTTCCCTGTCCTGCCTGCTCCCAACTAATAACATGGAGACTCCTTATTAATCATGAAAGCTTGGCCTTAGCTTAGGCTTGTTTCTAGCTCCTAGAACTTAAATTAATCCATTTCTATTAATCTACATGCTGTCACTTGGCTTGTGGCTTTTACCTCTCCTCCTGCATGTCCTGTTTCCACTGTATCCAGCTGGTGACTCTCCCTTTCTTCTTTGGAGAGCTCTCTTTGTGCAGAAGTCCCGCCTATACCTCCTGTCCAGCTAAGTGTGATTGATTTAGTTTCTGACTTGTGGTTCTTTCTGACCTGCTGTGGTTATGTGACCTTCTTTTCAGAGGACAAATGTCAGGTAATTGAGGATCCTGCCCAGTGTTTGTGTTATGTGCTGGGATATTCACCTTGTGCTACCAAGTGGTCATAGTTATAGAGTGGCCACCAAGTCCATTTCCTAAGCCCAGACTTAGCAGCCTAGTTCTTTGAGGCAAGGTGAATTGAGTCATGTTTCTGGGAAGAACGCCTCTCAGTAATTGAGTGTAGCTTTCTTACTTATGTTATTGTAATAAAATTTTAATTATCAGAAAAATCTGCTCAAAGAGGGTCCTGTTTTTCTTAGGATGATGTACCATAAAGTAGTACTCTTTGTTCTGCTGACAGCTGCAGTTTAAAGGTAGCTGTGATGAAAAACTACTGTTTTAGTGTATGCATTTACCCTTTGTATAAACAGACACTTTAAAATATTCTTAGGGCATATTTTCTGAGCATAGATATATTGTGATGAATTATTTTAAGTCTGTTTATATGTTTGTCTTCTGTATTCTTACTGTATAGCTTGTCATGGATAGAAGATGCAGACTAGTTGCAAACTTTGGCTCTAGGGAGTCAGAAGCTACATTTTACAAGATGTGGATGTGGAGGACGGGAGTTCAAGAATGTAGCTGAAGTGGTTTTTCTTTGACAACTTTGTGGAGATAAAATTCACTTGTGGCAACAGTTTATGCATTTAATGTGTACAATACAGTGATTTTCAGTATATTCTCAGAGCTCGATAACCATTAGCACAATCTAATTTTAGAATATCTCCTAACCCTCACCCATTAGCCCTTACTCACCATTCCACCACCTCTGCTGCTCTCAGTCCTTGGCACACTAATCTTTCTGTCTGTGGATTTGCGTGTGCTGAACATTTCATGTAAATGGAATCATACGATATTCAGTCTTTTGTGTCTGGCTTCTTTGACTTAACAGTACATTTTCAGGGCTCATTCATGTTATCATATATATATATATCTGATATATATATCTGATATATATGTGATTATATATATATATCAGTACTTCATTTCTTTTTATTATATTGCCTTAAGTGGGCTGATAGCCCGTTATTTTGTTTATTGGATGCTAGTCACAAAGTAAATAAGTGGCTCCTTTGAAATCCAAGTGCAAGATCCCTTTGGAGTTTGCAGTGCTTCTTGTTGTCCTGTGGAGTTTCAAATGCTGTGGTACGATTAGACTTTCAGGAGACTCTTCTGTGAAGAATGAAATTGTTGATCAATATCTAGAGGGCCTGAAAACCTTTAGAAGAAATCTAATCCAGAATGTTTCTGTAACTGTTTAAATAAGGAAAATTTTCTTGTTTGATCAGTTTGTTTCTGGAAGTGCCTTGTTTATTGTATCTGCTGTTTTACCTGATTTGGTCCTTACAAGGTGGCCTATCCAAGTCATTTATTCATTAACCGCTTATAAGTATATACTCAATAAACAAACAGAAGAGTCTGTGGAGTTGACATGATTTCATCTTAGCCTAATTTTATACATGAACAAGGAAGAGAAGTTAAGCTACCTGGTTCAAGCAGCCTGGCTTAACTAACTTACCCTTGTAGTCTTGTTTTTCTAGAGGGTATTTTCAATTTGGGGATTAATTCCAACCGACAAATAGGTGTATGCAAAACCAAAGCCCATTGATTTTGGTGTTTTCCCACAGGCACTGTTGGCATCTGAACCAAAGAAGGGCAGATGGGACTTGTTGAAAAGAACAATGAGAGAGCTGATCTCTTTGGCTTTGTCTGTAGATACCTCAAAGGGCGCAGTCCCCCAGGTAAGGGTGCAAGTGCACTCATGTGCTGGAGCGCAGAGCAGTCAGGACTCTGCTGGGTATCTAGTTTTCAAAAGTGTCTGCTGAAGGCAGAGAGCTCCTGAAGAGAGGAATGTGAAGTGCTTAGGAGGTTTGCTGTTAGTTTCGCTTTTTTGGTCTTTCCTATCCACAAAATAAACTTGCTTTGGTTGATAGATATTGATGAAAGTGAATGATTTTTAAACTCTGTTGAACATATTCAGTTGATAAGATATTTTATACTGTTACTATTGCGTCGAAAAATTTGAAAATGAGTATGTGGTCACACGAATTTCATGTGTACTTCTTGAGTTGATGTACATTTTGTAGTTGAGCAGTTGAATCTTTCTTTAAAATGTGATATCTTATTTTTAGTATGTTTATATTTCAATTTTAAGCAATGTTTTAATTTTTTATAGTCACTGTGTATATGCAGTTGGGTCAAACACTCCTCATAGCTGTATTCTACTGCTAGGTAGTAAATAATATGTGTGCCTTGTCTTCTAGATTTCCTTGCTAAATACTTCTTAGTAAGATGTTACTGTGGAAGGCCCATGCTCAGTTAGGGAACAGAGCTAAAGTTTATAGAAAAGAAAAGTAGGTTTACTTGGTTTTAAGTCATAAGTGGTATCAGGTGCCATGGACCCTAATATGGGCCAACTGGGAGAAAGTATGCTGCTTGTTAAGATACACATAGTGGCCAATTGCTGTGAGAGAATTCTTTGGGGAAAGTAACTAACATGTTATTAATCGTTTTTCAAAAAAGACCATATCAAGACATTTTTCATTGAAATGTGAGAAATATAACTACTTATATTTTTTTTAGGTGGCCACTTTGAAAAAGGCCTGAGTTGACAGGAACTTTGACAAATAATGAGGTTCTTTGGCATCAATAACATTGCATGCCAGGTGACGGTGGCGCAAGCTTTTGATCCCAGCACTCGGGAGGCAGAGCCAGGTGGATCTCTGTGAGTTCGAGGCCAGCCTGGTCTACAGAGCAAGATCCAGGACAAGCTCCAAAACTACACAGAGAAACCCTGTCTCGAAAAAAAAATAGTAATAATAATAATATTGCTTATTTGTGACTTCTTTCTTTCTGCCTTGTTAGGGTTTTGAAAAATGTGGTTTTAAAAGTCAGCTTTTATTCTTGGGATGTAGGTCCATGACTCAGCACTCTACTAGTGTGTGCAAGACTTGAGACTGGTCTCCATCACCACAAAGGTGATGATGATCTTAGTTGTATTTTTGCTGTTTAAAACAACTTTATTTTATTTTTGTTTTGAGTATTCTTTTTCCAATAGGTTAAATGGACACTGTTGCTGGAGAGTTTCTCTCCAGCTCCCAAGTCCCGCCAGTCTCCAGCTCCCAAGTCCCGCCAGTCCCTGGTTCCCTGACCGAACCCATTCATAAAATGAACACACAGACGCTTACATTATTTAAACTGTTTGGCCATTAGCTCAGGCCTATCATTGTCTAGCTCTTACTCTTATATTTAGCCCATTTCTATTAATCTCTACTTTGCCACGTGGCTTGTGGCTTACTGGTACTTTACATCTTCCTTCTCCTCGCTGCGGCTCCAGCCAGTCTCCCCGTTCACCTTCCTGTTTCCTCTCCTCTCTTCTCTGTTAGTCCCGCCTATACTTCCTGTCTGGCTACCGGCCAATCAGTGCTTTATTGATACAGAGTGATATCCACAGCAGGACACCTAACATTTGTTTGTTTGTTTTAGTATTTTTAAATAAGGTCATTGAAGATGTGCATTTAAAGGTTTTTGTTTGTTTATTTTGGCCTCCAACTCACAGAGATCCGCCTGCCTCTGGCTCCCCAGTGCTGGGATTAAAGGTGTTAGACACCACTGCCCAGTTTATATTTCTTTTCTTAAGAATCAGTTAAAGTACACTTACAATTACAGTGTCAATGTCAATGTCTAGAAGCCTTGGTAATACTCAACTATAAATATTAAAAAATTTGATCATTACTTAAATTTTTTAATAATTATTTATATTATGTGTATGCATGTTTTGACTGCATGTGTGTATATGTACAGTGTATGTACTTGGTTCTTAGGGAGGTCAGAACAGGCTGTCAGATCCTGTGGAACTGAAGTTACGTATGGTTGTGGGCCACCTTGTGGGTACAGAACCTGGATGTTCCTCAAGAACAGCCAGTGCTCTTAACCTTTGAGCCATCTCACCAACCCCTTGACTAGTGTTTCAAAATGTATTTGTTTTAAAAGCATTAAAATAATGTTTCTACCCAATTCCATTGTGATCAGAGCACAATCTACAAAATAGCAATAGTTGATATTTATTGAGATTCTGTTTGTGGGTAGATTTGGGATCATTTTTAAAAATGAAATAAATGTTCCATGTATCTTTGGAAAAAACCCACTGTTCCTATTTATTAGGTACAGAATTCTACATGTGTTCAGTGGATGAAGCTTTTTTAATTGTATTGCTCCATTTGATAAACTCTTTACTAGGTTTTCAGTTTATAAGTGTATTCTCTTAAATGTACTATATCATTTGAACTGGCCAGAGATTTAGAATTGCCATAGTTTTAAATTCACCACTGATCTTGAACTTTTCATTCTAGGTTCATGCTTTAAATATCCTCAGAGCCCTGTTCAGAGATACACGTCTGGGAGAAAACATTATTCCTTTTGTTGCTGATGGAGCTAAGGCTGCAATTCTGGGCTTCACATCACCTGTCTGGGCAGTGAGTATTCTTGCCATTTGTACCCATTGAGTTAATTATGTTTTTGAATAATAGGTTTTTGATAAGCTGACCTTTCCCTGATGACAAAATATGCTGCATTTTATCAACTAATTTCTTCAGGGGATAAATTTTTTGATCAGACTACATTTTATTCCTTTATTTTATGGTTCTGTGTTAGCTAAGGTTTCTGTTGCTGTGAAGAGAGACTATGGCCACAGCAACTCTTATAAAGGAAAACATTTAATCTGGGCTGGCTTACAGTTTCAGAAGTTTAGTCCATTATCATCATGGCATGAAGCATGGTGGCACACAGGCAGACATGGTGCTGGAGAAGGAGCTGAGAGTTCTACATCTTGATCCACAGGCAGCAGAAGGACACAGTGAGCCACACTGAGCATAGCTTGAACATATGAAACCTCAAAGCCTGACCCCACAGTGACATACTTCCTCAAACAAGGCTGCACCTATTCCAGCAAGACCACATCTCCTAATAGTGCCACTCCCTATGTCCTATGGGGGCCATTTTATCCAACCGCCACAGGTTCCATTTTATCCCCTTTGTTGATGTGTCATTAGTACAATTTTATTTTGTGGTTGCTTTGGCACTTGTGTGTCTTACGCCGTATGAAGTGTAAGGACATGTTAATAGTATGCTTCTGTTTCTCTCAGTCTTTGGGCTATTACAGCTTTACATTCTTCTTTGCTATATACAGTGACTCTCCACTGTATACAGGTTGTTATATGTAACAACACCATATATGAGGTTATTACTTCTTCTCTTTAAATGGTCCATTATCATTCTTTTTAATTTACCACTTGAGCCATTTTGAAGTATACACAACACAGTGGCATCAAGTACAGTGGTGTTATCACTATTGCACATTTCTGAACTTTCACCACCAACAGAAGGGTCTTCACCCATTCAGCCCTTGTGCCTGCTGCTGTGCTTTGCTCTCCGTGGATTTGTCTGGCCTAACACATCAGATAAGTAGAATCATAAAATACACTGGTGTGTTTCAGGGATGTTGTAGCATGGATCAGAATTTCAGTACTTTCTGAGATTGAATGGTATCCGATATACCAGTATACTATTTTCCCTTATTCTGTTGATAAGATGATAGACTGTAAGATTGTTTCCAAGCTTTTAATTATGAATGATGCAGCAATAAATACTTGTATACCAGTTCTCTGAATCCCTGCTCTCAATTTGTTTGGGTCTATCACATAGTAATTCTGCTTCACATTTGAGGAACCTGTTTCCTACAGTGGCAGAGTCATTAACATTCTCGTCAGCCATGCACAACAGCTCCAGTCTCCCTACATCATCACCAACAGTTATTATTTTCCTTTTGTTTAATGATAGCCCATCCTAGTAAGTGTGAAATAGAATCTAGTCTGGTTTTTGAAAAAGCCTTCAGACTTGTTTATTTTTTTTATATGTATTAGTGTTTTGCCTTCACATATATATGTGTCCCACCTAACATGCCTGATGTCTGCAGAGGTCAGAATAGGGCATTGGATTCCCTAGAAGTGGAGTTAACATGGTTGTGAGCAACCATGTGGGAAGATGGGAACCAAACCCAGCTCCTCTGCAAGAGCAACAAAGCTCTTACCTACAGACCCTCCCATTCTTGTTTTGATTTGCATTTCCAGAGTGACTAGTGATACTGATCTAGAAGCAGAACGATTCTTAGTATCTTAATGCATCTTTCAGAGTCTGTGGATTCCTTTATCCAAGATGTGTTGTATCTTTAGCAGTAGAGTCTTACCATCTAGTTCTGGTGGACAACCAAGAACAATGGCACTAGCCTTTGTTGTC
>CABHPH010121423.1:0-17363 GCA_902168325.1 Peromyscus nudipes | reverse complement strand
GAAAGAAAGAAAGAAAGAAAGAAAGAAAGAAAGAAAGAAAGAAAGAAGGGAGAGAGGGAGGGAGGGAGGGAGGAAGGAAAGGAAGGAAAGAAGGAAGGAAGGAAGGAAGGAAGGAAGGAAGGAAGAAAACATGTATGGACAATCTTAGAAAGAATTCAATAACTTAAAAATAGTAGTCTTTGAAGAAAGAGGTAAAACAAACAACAACAACAACAACAAGCCATGTGAATAGGGGACATACACAAGGAGTCTGGATCTTATATAGTATTGTTTTGATTTTGAATTTTTTGACTGCTAAGAAGCAAACAATGACTGTTGAGAGATATGGGATTGTATTGTGAACTGGACTGCTAAATTGAACCAATCTAGATACTTCAGGAATGCCTTAACTTTAACAAAAGAAGTCAAAAATTATTTTTGTCAAATGGAAATTAAAAATAGTTTTGAGTTTTGTTTCCACAAGAGACAAGAGCCCATGGATTCTTTCAGGAATCAGATAGATCAGGTTTCACAAGGGGAGACCTCCTGAATTTTGACAAGTGATATGCATCAACAAAGATTATAGCTGATCTTCCAAGGGCTTGGCCAATATCTCAAATTTTGTCTCTTGTACCCTAAAGATGCTTCACCCACAGACAGCAGGAAGCAGTATGGAGAAAACTATGCCCACATTCCCAAGAGAGTATGGGAGGCTTTTGGTTATTTGGTGGGTTATGGATGCTTTTTATAATTTAGGGGAATATAGGAACACATTATAAAAAGACAACTGTTAACCTCAGATATTTTACATTGGCATGGATTTTGGTATATTGATACAAATTTAAAGTCCATTTTGTTACACTGTATATATGTTTCTACTCTTGTTTGGGGTATTGTACTTATACAGTTCGTTTAAAATGCAATGTATAATAGGAAATGAGGTTAGTAGTAAATCTACAATAATCAAAATGTAGTCACATTAGAAATGTTTTCTAGGTTAAATAGGTATATTTTAAATAGATAAATGGTCTTTAAACACTTCAAAGACCTATACAATATGCCATTTAAGTGTTTTTGTTAAATTGTTTTTCTTTTTTTTCATGACAATGAGACACATCTTCTGGCAGCACCAATTTACTTCAGAGATTATAGCCATTCAAGACTCCTTATGGAGTTTTGTTTCATTGTGGCAAGATTAGCCACTGGACAAAGAAACTGTTCTTGCCTTTGACTGCTGACAGTGTTCTACGATGGGTGATATTGCTCTGTATGCTGTGAATCTGTTGCTCTAATGGGTTGATAAATAAAACGCTGATTGGCAAGTAGTCAGGCAGGAAGTATAGGCAGGATAAGCAGACAAAGAGAATTCTGAGAAGAGGAAGTCTGAGTCAGAGTCACCAGCCAGACAGAGAGGAAACAAAATGTGAAGGCAGAACTGAGAAAAGGTATCAAGCCATGTGGCTAAACATAAATAAGAATTATGGGTTAATTTAAGTATAAGAGTTAGTTAGTAATATGCTTGAGCTAATGACCATACAGTTTGTAAATAATATAGGCCTCTATGTGTTTACTTGGGTCCAAGTGGCTGCTGGACTGGCAGTTAAGAGAGATTTGTCCTGATGGTGGGTGTGTCAGGACCCAGGAAAATTTTCAGCTACAAATAGTGTCAAAACATGGGGCAAGAGTTTCCACCTAAAATCTGAGAAAGCCTTAAAAAAAATCTAAAACAGAGCTAAAAACTGCTTCCTAGTTGTCTCTCTCAGGCCAGCTGTAGCCTGCGGGCTTGAGCTACTCTATGGTGGGTTCATGGCATGTTGTCCAGGCTTGACCTGCAGCATGGTAGATTCCTGCCACAGTACACAGAGGCATCTCCAAGCCGCACATTATGCTGAGTAGTGGATTTAACCTTTGCTAGTACACAAAACAAAACAAAACAAACAAACAAAAAACAGGTTTCTGGGCTACACGCTGCTTTGATAAAAGCATAGACCCACTTCCTCCCAGAGTCAGTGGACAGCATGGCTCCCAGAGCTGGTGGTGAATTATGTCCACCATGTTGAAAAGATGATATGGGCAGAGTCAGCAGGCAAGGCTACTTTTTCAGTACTTATCACTGAAGTTTAAAGCAAGAGATTCACACAATAAGTCAGATTCATATTAAATAGACCTCTAAAAATTTTTTTAAAAAAATAAAGTCTTTAAAGAGACAGTAAAGGTAATATAAAAAATAAGCCATGTAAAGATGGATAATACACAGAGAGTCTGGCTTATATTGTCTTTGGGATTTTTAACTGCAGAAAGACATTTGATTGTAAAAGCTGATGAGTTAAATCAATATGTATATTTTAAAGATATCTTGATTTCAAAATTTATGTCTAAGGATACGTTGCTTTGGAAAAGAGGTTCTGCTTTTGTTTCTACAGAAGATGAGAACCTGTGGATTACTTCCAGGATAATATGGTTTGATCAAGGAAGACCCCCTGAGAGACCCAGATGATCCAATATCCAAAAGCAGCTTCAAGGAACCTGGCTCAGAAAATACAGCACCACAGACTACTCCAGTCAGGACTTGACCATAATTCTTAATTTTCTCAGGATCCATATAAGAATACAGTGCCCTCTATCAGTAGGAAGTAGCCTAGAAAACTATATCCACATTCCCAAAATCTGGATTATAGATGTTTGTCTTTGTTTAGGTTGTTGGTTACAAATTGTTATTGATCATAGTCAATATCTTTCTAAAGAAGAAAAGGGGATAGTATAGATATGATAGGATAAAAGGGTAGCTTAATAAACCTACTTTGAAAGAGCAACAACTTGTTTAAAATGTTTTATACTGCCAAAACAAGGCAACATGGTCCTTCAAAATTTCTGCTTCAGAGAAGAGTCTCCCAGATATTCTTCAGGACACAGAGGAGAGCTAATGACAAACTTTGCAACACAAAGCAGGACAGTCCTTCAAATTTTCTGCTTCACTGAAAAGTTTGCCAGATATTCTAGGCCTGTAGGCTGAAGATAGCCCCAACATTGCAGAGGAACTGTGGGTGACTGAACAGATAGTCAAATATCTCTGTTGTTAGATACTATTACATTCTTCTGGGTCTTTGATGGAGTTGAGAACTAGATAGTTATAGTTACAGTTTTCCTTAGTTATGATAAAAAATAAATTAGGTGCAAAACTTTGGATTCCCTAAGATAGTATAGATAATATATTATTTTCTCTGAATATGCTAAATTCAAATGGATATAAAAGGGGGAAATGTTGTAGTATATTATTTTAAGGTATGTTACTTTTGTTTATGTTGTATTTGTTTAACTCTGTGAAACTGTGTACTGTGGTGGTCTAAAACACCTGACAGTCTAATAAAGAGCTGAATATCCAATAGTGAGGCAGGGAAAAAAGATAGGCAGGGCTGGTAGGAATAGGGAATAAACAGAAGGAGAAGTCTGGGAGGAGAAAGAAGAAAGAGTAAGAGAACAAGGAGAGGAGAACGCCAGGGCCCCGCCACCCAGCCAGCCACAGAGTGAGTGTGAAAGTAAGATTACATAAGAGACTTACACAGAGGTGAAATGACCTTTCACTATATAGGTGCAGAAATATTGTGGAGTGAGAATGTCCCCATATTGTGTTTCTAAGATGTTGGTTTTGACATTCAGCCATTTAAAAATACATAGAATGATAGGTAAACAAATAGATAAGAAAGATGTAGATAAAAAGTAAATAAATAGATGATAGGTAGATAGACAAGCAGATACATAGATTGGTTTTGGATAGATAATAAAAATATGATAGGTGTCAGATTATTGATGCAGATAAGTCGATAAATGATATACAGACATATAGATAGAAACATAGACATGTGAAAGATAGACAGATGATAGATAGATAGATAGATAGATAGATAGATAGATAGATAGATAGATGAGAAGTTGGACAGATGACAGATGGTTAATAGATAAAGGGTAGTGGACAGACAATAGATGGATAATTTATATGAATAGATGATTGGTAGATGATAGTTAATGGGCAGACAAGGGATGATATATGATGGAAAAATTATTAATAGATGATGAATTATCACACATGATGAATGATAGATGATGCTTCTACATCCAGTGTTAATACTACTACAACGTTTTTTTTTTAGATCTAACGCATTTTGCAACAAAAATTGTTAAAGATTTATCTCTTTGTCCCACCCCAACTAATGTACCATTGAGTCAATTTATATAAACTGTATTTTCAAACTTAGGAGTTGTGTTCCCCAAGAAAGGTGAGAAATGAAGTAATCTAAGATAGGAAATGGAGTATTGCAGCAGTGACATCTGCTTTGGGTTCTTAGCCATCTCTCACTTTGATCTTTCTGCTCTGCCTTCTAGTGTCAGTCTCCTCATTATCTTTTGATAGCTCATCTTCTCACTGGGATCCCCTGCCTTTGATAGATTGTTGCTCTACTGCTACCTCATTGCAATAAAATGTCACTGTGTGTCATGTGGTTAAGGGTTGACTAAGAGTGTATTAGATGGTATTTGCAAGAATTCTAAAAACTGCCTGAGGCCAGAGCTGTCATCTTTGTTCATCATAAGCTTAACTAAAACTCCTCTCCTGTTTTCTCAGAACTCAATTTTTTTATTTCAGTCTTCCAAGACAATGCATTTAAAAATCAGTGTTCCTCAACTTGCTTGAAGAAGATGACAACAAACTGCATGAATTGCAGAGATAAGATCACATACATATGCAGCTGGAAAATATGAAGTTGTCTACAACCTTGAATTTTGGTAACTTTGGTAGCTACTTTCTAATTCCATTCTCTTAAATATATTCCATATAAAATCATTTCCTCACATTGTCTATTGCCAGTGTGAATGGATTGCTGGCTTCTCCAGAAATTGTGATATGATTTGGATCTTCTGATTCATCCTTTGTGATAGAACTGTTCCTGTAGACATGTTTTGTTAATTGAACCTGACAGTATTGTGAGTGTTCGTATCTCATCTTACAGTTAAGCTACCTTGTCTGCCAACCTGATAACTTCCTCACTAGTATCAGAACCCTGGGAGCACAGCCTCTTCTGCTTATGTCAGGCAAGGACTATTTGAAATTCTATCCTGAGCGATGTTGAAGATGTTCAAGTCCCTTCTGCTCTTTCTGGTCCCAATTGCATGTTTAATCTTTATCACACAAACTGGTTTCATGTATTCATTTCTTGTGATAAAATGATACACATATAATTCTCCTAATGAAGTCCTTTTCAATGTCTTTGAGGTTCTTTTTGGTAGATGATATATTTTTGTCAAATGCAATGGCAATGTTAGATGACATTGCTGCTGTGATGACACCAATTATGAATTTAAGTGACAATCTTCTAATCTTAGCTGATGATGGCTTAGAAACATAACAAAGATTTCTTCCCATCACATGAGTGCTAAAGGACTGACTAAACAATATAGAAGTTATTCCTAACATCATTTACTAATTTTATTCAGTTTATGATTTCGAGGTGAAAAATGAACTTCTTTAAATGAGTGTTTTAAAGATTTCACAAGAAACTTATATCAGCATTGATGAACTCTAATTATCCAGATAATCTACAGTAAGTTACTTTTATGATGTCTGCTTTTAAAGTAAAAGGTTGAGAAGCAAATGTGTGTGTGTGTGTGTATGTGTGTGTGTGTGTGTGTGTGTGTGTGTGTGTACATTTGTTTGAGGGAGACTGAGTGAGAAAATATGCACATATGTTTGTGTTAGTAAACAGATTGAAACACAAGACCCATACTTATGTCTCAATTGCAAAGGATGTGGGTTGGATTCCAATGACCTATGCCAGACAATTCACAAATTTTTAACTCTACTTCTAGATAATCTAACATTTTTTCCATCCTCCATGGGTAACTAAAATGAATTGGTATGTGTAAACTCACAAATACACAAAAAAGGAGGAAAGAACAGGAGGAGAGGATGGAAGAAATTGAGAAAATGAAAGAAAAGTAGAAGAGTTTTTCACAATTTGTCTCATAGATACTGTATTTTAGAATTTTTTTTAACATTAAGGAAACATTAGAATATGTGTTTCAAATCTTCTCTATTATAAACAAGAAAATTGAAACTGAAATTGGATAATTTTTACTAGATATACGATTTATCACAATGTGGATTATGTGAAACACTCATTTTGGTGAGTTATTATCCTGTTTGTGCTTGGATCTTTTACTTTCAAAGCTCAAACAGGTATAAAAGTGTGAGTACTGTTTCCTGTTTACATCTGCAAATCATTTATATCTATGACGAAAGGCCAACCATTGAATTGAATCTTAAGCTTAAGCAATCATTTCCATTCCATCTCTTATTTACACCATCTTCTTGTACATACCTTTCACATTTAAAAAAATTAGTCCTGAGCTTTGGACATAGTTGATGTTTTTTATTGCCACATAGATAGCATATCAACACATTCATACTATATATATATATATATACATATATATATAATTTTAATAATTATTTAAAAATAAATTTAATAAATTTCTTTTCTGGAGAATGTGAAGAGACCTTCTCCCTTTTACGCAGGATGCTAACAGAACCCTTGGGCTCCTGTGGTGGTTTGAAAATAAATGGCCCCCAAAGGGCATGGCACTATTAGGAAGTGTGTCTTCATTGTAGTAGGTGTGGCCTTGTTGAAGGAAATATGTTATTGTGGGGGTGGGCTTTGATGTCTCCTATGCTCACACAATGTCCAGTGTCACAGTTCACTTTCTGTTTCCTGTGGATCAAGATGCAGAACTCTCAGCTACTTCTCCAACAACATATCTAACTGCATGTTGCCATGTCTCTCCATGACAATAGTAGACTAAACCTCTGACACTGTAAGTCACCCCAACTAAATATTTTCCTTTTTTAAGAGTTGCCATAGTCATGGAATCTCTTCACAGCAGTAGAAGCCCTAACTAAGACACCTCAATACACAGTATACTTGTAGCAGACTTACACCTAACCCCAGATTCATAAGAACAAAATGTCTCTAGAGTTTGTCAATTATCCTGAAAGCCCAGGAAGTGTCTTTCCATATTTTAGATACTGACCTGTGTGATGCCATTATGTAAACTTTTAGAATCCCTAGAATTTTTTTTCACGAAAACCATATTCTGTTTCAGTAGAGAACATTGCTGTGGATATCACTCTGTATCAATAAAGCGCTGATTGGCCGGTAGCCAGACAGGAAGTATAGGCGGGACTAACAGAGAGGAGAATTGAGGGAACAGGAAGGTAGAGGGGAGACTGGCTGGAGCCGCGGCCAGGAGAAGGAAGATGTAAGGTACCAGTAAGCCACGAGCCACGTGGCAAAGTAGAGATTAATAGAAATGGGCTAAATATAAGAGTAAGAGCTAGACAATGATAGGCCTGAGCTAATGGCCAAGCAGTTTAAATAATGTAAGCGTCTGTGTGTTTATTTTATAAGTGGGCTCAGAGACTGGCGGGACTTGGGAGCTGGAGACTGGCGGGTGGCAGAGATTTGTCCTGACTGTGGGCCCGGCAGGAAAACTCTAGCTACAGAACATTTTCAACTATCTTGGTAAACTATAAAGCAGATCATTTCATACAAGTCACATTAGTACTAATCACTACCCTCGTGAATTCTTTTTTCATATTCTTTGTTTTATAAGATACCTCCCTTCTGTGCTGTAGCTATTTCTTAAGAATTACACCATCACTCCTAGAGGAAGAAGGGAGCTCATAGAACCGAGGAAGCTAAGGACATTCACAGGGCTCAACAAGCTCACTAACACCAGGAAACTGAAGGTGACAAATTCACGAGGTCCTGCACAAGTTGATTCTCACTTTTAGGACAGGGCAGTTAGTTCACAATGACACTGAAGTGCATTGTGTGAAATAAGAAATTTTTTGTTGTTTGTTTTTGGGTTTTTTGTTTTGTTTTGTTTTATGAAGAGTTAATGACATTATGAACAAGAAGACAAAGTAGCAACAGCCTTGAGGAAGATCTCAGAAGAGTTCAAGCTTCAGGACCAGAGACAGACAACACTGTAGAGTCATCAAAGAAAATCAGAATCTGTGTAGCAGAGAAAGGAGCCTCTTCTTGGACCTTTTGAGTATGAGGGCAGGTTAACAGCAAGGACTTGCAGCCAGGTTTTCTGATTCCAGGCTGGAGGCAGAAGAGGGACTGGAGAACAGGATGTGGCACCCCTTTGCCATAGATTCACTTTCCAGGTGAAATGGCAGGACACAGGGTGACCTGTTAGTTCACGACAATGTTCCAGTAGGGCTACCTGTCAGTAGCTGCAAAGCAGCAGCAGATTCCAACATTACATTCTTACAGTCACAAAATCAGTGCACAGTTTCATGTGGCAGGGGGAATTTGCTTCAGTTGCCTACAAGTAGATCAGGGAGTGTGGATGATGCAGTGTTCATAAATCATCATCCATGTTGTGTGGCATTTCAGTCAGTGATGTAGTTTCTGTAGAGTTTCTTACACATGCTCTCATAAGAAACTCTTTCCCAACTATTCCCCTATAAGCAATTACAATGAACTCATTGGTTCACCCATGTACATTGGTTAAAATTTTTTATTTGGTCTGTCTTCCATGCCCTATCTTAGGTAAATAGATGTGTGTTTACATCTCTCCAGAAAACGTCACATAATATAACTTCTAAGGCATTAGTTTACTTCCTGTGAATTTTATGAATTAAATTCTTGACACTCAGTAGTAAATGTGGGTTCCTGTTAAATAGTAATTTCCTTTGAATTGAAACATTACATGAGGACAAGGCTCTTTAAAGGTCTAGACTTAACAATTCAGAAATCTCAGGAAGCCCCTGAAGCCTAGCAGATTGATAAAAATTCACCTTCCCCAAAGTTGAGTTGTAAGTGTAGTCTGGCCTGTAGAGCTTCTGAAAACCTCAGGATTGCAGCTCTTGTGAATTGTAATCAAGCTAGGGTGAGCTCCTCAGTGATGCAGTTGCCTTGAGTCATCCATGTTACTGTAACCAACCCCTCATCAAACTCCTGTCAATAACACTAATGAACTCTGTAATACTCAGTTGAACTTTGGTGGCCTCATTCTTTGATCTGCAGTCAATGCCATGTCTGGAATGGACAGACATTTGATCACCTCTCCCCAGGAAAAGTCTCAAACATTAGTACTTCACAGTTGACTGTTAATCACTTGAGAGTAGGAAATATTAGACTGCAATGTTTGCTGGAATGTTCCAACCATTGTCATCGTTAAGCTCAGATTTCAAAGTATTTCTCAGGGTGTGTAAGTGTGTATAGTAAGTTAATAGAGTAATAGAATGAAGAACTGAGTGGACAGCTGTTCTGTGCGATATATACAACATATATATTTTGTTTTTCACAAACATTTTTGTTAATCAAACTTTTTGTTAACCCTAGAAATCAGAGCCTAATAAGTCATACAAAACTCAACCACAGCAGAAACATACAAATCTCACTAAAATAAATAAACATGACTGTAATATGAAAGCAAGGTCACATTCTGCTTTCTTCCAGCTCAATCAGCTGTGCCTCTTATATGCTCAACTAACTATTAAAAAAAAGTGTGAACTCCACACAATCCAAATATGGCAAGCAATGTTTTATTCAAGACCTGCTAGCATGGCCACTTGTCAAATGTCAGGCTAATTAAGGAACTTACCTCATATAAAAAAAATAAAGATGTAGTATGCTAGAGGAAAATACCTTTGTTTGCACTCTGGCCTAAACATGTATAATAAACCCACACATATGAACACCCCCTACGTATACACAAGCAAAGAAGGCACTCTAAACTCTACATAACCAGCACTATTTATAAGATAATGGAAAATATTTCAACATTCTACAAACCAGAACACAGTTGTCTTTTTTTCTAAAACAAATAAACAAACAAATAAAAGGACTACTGTCCTTGTGGACTCTAGAACGCTAGAAACAAGTCGGGTTTGAAAGTTTCAGACTCTGATTCAGAGGTATTTATTGAAATTTCCCCAGAATTGAAACATTCCTTCCAGGCTGGAAGAGGAGACTAATCAAGATCATGAAGTAAATGATAGGTCATTGGTCTGGAATCAGAATCAAAAGATTCTGGAAGCCTCTCCCCTGAAATATAAAGAGGAGCAAGCAAGAATGGTATGTACTACCATTTTCCTGCCTTGTGTACCAAATAAGGTAATAAATAAGTACATGGCATGAACAGCTGCTGGGTTGGAGGTGGGCACTGGCCAGTGGAGTTGTGGAGATTCAGCTGTGTGAAGAGATTTCCAGTGTGGCATTAACATTCTACCTGGAACAGTAAAGGAAGTTAATTCCTATGCTTGTGATGCAAAGGGAAAGAAAGAAAGAGCGAGAGCAAGAGAGGAAGGAAGGAAGGAAGGAAGGAAGGAAGGAAGGAAGGAAGGAAGAAAGAAAGAAAGAAAGAAAGAAAGAAAGAAAGAAAGAAAGAAAGAAGGGAGGAAGGGAGGAAGAAAGAAAGGCGGAAGGAGGGAGGGAGGGGAGGGAAGGAGGAAGGGGGAGGGGGAGGGAGGGAAGGAGGGGGTTAAGAAAGAAAGGAAAGGAAAGTTACACTTTTCAGAGCTGGTAGGAACATAGACACAAGTGAACTTACTTTTTTTTAATTATGAAGAAACTGCTAAGGAGATAGCAATGGACTTACTTAAGGGTCAGCCGCAGGCATTAACCATTCCAGACTCCTAGTCAGTGTCCCTAGAGCTCCCTCTTGTTAGATCACAAAGCCTCTAGCTACTCTAGCTACATCTGTTTCTAGGAAGAAATAATAGCTTCTACAGTGAGCAATTAGGCCTCTCTGTGCCCCTTGGCATCTATTAAAATCACATGGCATGGAACTCCCCACTGTCCCTCACTGTCTAGAAATGTATAAACATCATGAATTCTCATTGTTCAGGTGATATGAAAGCTTTTTTTCCTTCAGGTTCATTTCATGTCATGCATGGTGACTGTCTTACCTGACCAAAAGTTTTACTGTCCTTCAAGGCTCTTTCCTAATCTGGGTTTTGAAAGACTTTCAGTCTCTTCAAGGCCTCATCATGTTATCTATGTATGATATGATACTTTACTAATTGCTTTCCCACTTCAAGGCCTGACAATGTCCATCCATACTCTCTGACCATGGTCATGGGACTCTATGAATAAAGCTGACTTTGAAGGGGAATTTTGTTTCAGCTCTTTCTTGAACCAACCACCCAACCTCTCTCTCTCTTATTTATAACCCTGTTTAGCAGAAGGATGCTGCAAGTTGTTGAGATGTGCAGTGCGAAAGTGATGTTTCAATATCTACTGTCTTTCTGTGTATTAGATAGGGAAATTATATCACAAGGAGTAGCATTCTACAGCATAATCTCATGTAAGAACCAGTAAGAAAAAAAAGCATGTGAGTGAGAAAATCAGTGTGGAAAATCCCTAGAGAAAATAGCGAGAGATTGAGAAGTCAGAGAAAGAAAAGAAAGATTAAGAAGAGAGGTGGAGGAATACAGAAACACTGGTGGAGGCAGGTTTTAACAGAAGCATGGTTATGATGGAAAGAGAATGGAGGCCATGTAGTCACTTGTATGATGACTCTCTTCATTGTTCAAACACATCTCGCTATTACTATCTAGTACAATGGAGTCACCATGTATTATATTCAATAGAGATTTCTACGAGTAGTCATTCCACAGTGTCCATAATAGAATGATTCCCGGATTCTCATGGCTACCTAAATCCACATATGCTCAAGTCCTTACATCAAATGGAACAATATCTACATAAAACCTAGGTGTATCCTTTCCTACTATAGCTTATCTCTGATTCATAGCATATAAAAATGGTAAAAGTTAGTAATCAGTTCTTATTCAGTATTTCTGCCTTCTTGGATGCAGAAAATGGTTCTCTGTCCTTTCTTTAGATATACATGCAGGAGTCAGCTAAGAGAGATCACATAATAAAGAAGAGATTTCTCCTCACCCTGTGGAAGCAGGCCATAGAGTTCTGTCATGGTAAAAAATTAAAAATGTAAGACTGAAGAAGTGGTTCAGTCAGTAAAATACTTGTGTATTCCTGAGGACCTGAGTTTGATCCTCAGAACACCTGTGGGGAAAGGGGGGGCATGATGGTACATACTTGTAATCTGAGGGCTGGAGAGGTAAATTCCAGTAGATCTCTGGAGCTTACTAGCTAGCTAATATTGCCTAATAAGACAGCACCAGGTCCCAAGAAAAGACCTTTCTCTGAACAAAGTAGATAGCCACTGAAGAAATAAAACCTAGGTTTGACCTCTGCCTTCCACATACATGAGTACATATGCAATCCCCACATGCACATCTCCACACACATGAGTACACAAACACAGAAATCCACACAAAGGAGAAGTTGGTAATTTAATGTGAAGGTTCTGTTGTGTACAAAGAGTTATACAAACCAATTAATCTGGTAATGAATTTAGATCATTTCACTATTTTGGTTTTATCCTTATTTTTAAAATATGTTTTCTAGTGATTTAAAAATCTCAACATATTTTGTTCAAGCCATTATTAAGGCTTTCTAGAGAAGTTGTGTGGCCGGACTCCTGATTGTTAATCTACAAGTTCTGCCACAAGAAATGTTGAGGTGATTATTTTGCAGTCTTTTAAGATTTGAATATAATACATACTCATCAAAATGTTAGTTGAATAAGTGAATGAAAAAGAGTTATTTTCTTCAGAAGCGTTATATGAATATTTCCCTCATACACATATATAGTCAATTTAGAATGACAAGGTCTTATTCTGCTACTGTTTTGATACCCATAGGAAATACAGCGGGCTAAAGAGAATTCTCCCTAGTTTATCTTCAAGGAATTGGTCGTATTTCAAAGTATTTCATTCAATCTGCTCTGACAGACTCAGGGAAACAAAAGAGAGATTTCTATTTAGCTTGTTGTACTGAAAATTTCCGTGTATGAAGGTGCTTATCAATGTATCTGGAATCAAAAATGAAACGGTAGGAATGTGAGACCCTCTGGGTAGCAGGGATCATGATAGACATTCATACTAGGTGATGAAAATGCAATTCTAATGAAACCTTATTGAAATTTGGCATTTGGGGGTTCTTATATTACATTAGTCTGCTTCCCCAAAGCTCCTCAAGTCAGACAGGGAACAAGATTAAAGGAAAAAGAGGAAGTAAAAGCCCATCAGCCCATGTGGAATTTAGTAGAGGGCTTAATTAGAGCATCACATTCCTCCATAGATGAATACTTTAATTACAATAGTATGAATGTGTGTGTGTGTGTGTGTGTGTGTGTGTTGTCATATGTGTGGAAGTCAGACGACACCTTGCAGAAGTCTGTTCTCTCCTTCTACCACATGGCTCCTGGTGATAGATCTCAGATTGCCAGCAATGGAGGTAAGCACCTTGACACACTAAGCCATCTCACAAGCTCACAGATATTTCAGACCCATTTTTAAATGGGGGTTTCTTGAGTCTACAAGTTGTTTGTGATATGGGTGTTATTACAGACATTTTCTGTGAATATCAATATTCTTCTTTACAAATAAAGATGGAAGATATAACCTGTTTCACCAACAAGAACAGTTGCATATTTACTAAAATGCTTATTTGTACGTATGTTCACATATGTATATGTTCATTTGCATAAGTGCTTCAAGTATGGGTGCATATGAACTAATATTTGTTAAGGCCAAAAGTCAACATTTGTTGTCTTCATCAATCTCTTCTACATCTTATTTTATGAGATGGGCTCTTTTGTTGAACCTGAAGTTCATTTTTTCAGTTAGACTGAATGGCCAGCAAGTCCTAAGGATCATCCTGTCTCTGCCTCTCCAGCATTGAGATCACAGATGTACACAGCCATTCTTGCCTTGTCACATGGGTATCAGAGGTCTAAATTCAGATGACCATGCTCGCATGACAAACACTTTACCCAATGAATCACCTGCCCATGCCCAAGAGACTTGTTAGTTTTATGATTCCAATGAAACATGTAAGTTTACATTTTATTTTACATTTGCTGTTCAAGAAATTTCAGACAGAAAACTGTGCCCTGAGTACAGAGAGAATAGTAATATATAATAAAGCTACTTATTAATGTCACTAATACTCTCATCCAGAGTTTTTGTGGTATTGTATTACTGTTATTGTTTTTATGTTGCTTTGTAAGTAACTATAACCGTATGCCTAAAAGCTGATTCTGCACTAATGAGTGTCCTATGTCATTATAAAATCTCTGCCTTTAAAATCCCATTTGGTAGTCAGAAACCTTGTGGATTGGTAACTTAGAAGCATGTACCTTTGAGGAAGCTGACAATCCAAAAACTGCCCACTGAGCCCACCATGGCCACAAAGACACAGTAAGTTCATTTGAATACTGGACATAGTAATATTTTGATCATCACCTATATTCATAAAATGATCTAAGTGTGCAATTTTTCATCACCATGAGCACCTTCTGATTGAACAATAAAGACTTCTTGATTTTTCTAAAAGTCCAAAGAAGAGCAAAAGTGCACTTGCTTTTTTGAATTGTTTCTGATAGTGTCAGCCTCCAACCCATGATCTCAGAGCACCATTTCATGTATCAGGTCCTCATTCATTACTATAGATGCTTTTAAAAATAATTGGTTTACAAATCTTTCCCCTCCTTTGTTTAGATTATTCAGGAAAATTTTGTTCTTTGCTGTTGCTATTCAAACATTGCCTGTTCAAAAGCCCTTTAAGATTCTTCACTGCATTTGTGTGGAATTGAAGTTGGATGAATTTGTTCCTTAAGTTCTAATGCATTTTTTAAAAAAATATAGACCTTTGAATGTTTCTAATTCTAAGTAATGTCATTTGTAGCCATGTGCAATTTTACTTTTGCCTCTCCAACTCATGGCTTTTCTATCTTTCTTTCTTTCTTTTTTTTTTTTCTTGCTCAGTTAGCTCCAGCTAGATCTACCTGCAGAATAAAAGTTAAAAATAGAAATTTCTTCCTCTTCCCTGATCTCCTGGAGACAGTTTCAGTCTTTCAAAACTGTGTGTACATAGTCTGCAAGTCTGCAATCAAAGTCTGCAAGTCTGCAATCAAAGTCTGGGAGTCTGATTATTTTCATGAATGTCAGTCACATGGTCTTAGAATGATATTCTATTGTAGTTTTGATTTGGCATTTCTTCTTTTTTAAAACTTTTCATTGATTCTTTGTGGGTACATGATTCTTTGTGGGTACATTGATTCTTTGTGGATACATGAATAGATCATGTATCCCGATCTATTCATCATCTGACCCTTCATATCTGTCATCTACCCTGGCAACCTGCTCCCAAAAATAAAATAAAATTTAAAGCAAAAACATCATCAACAACAGCAACAAAAACAAAACAGCCGTGGAAGCTGTGTCCCAGTGAGTCACACAGTATATAGTTTACTCCATGTGTTTTTACTTGTAAGCGTTCATTGCAATAAGTCAGTGGTTCAAGGTCACTTGCTTCTGCTACACTAAGTTGATACTGAGTCCTCACTGGAGCTCCTCTTGGATATCCTGGTGGTGACTTGGGTCGTGGAGAACTTGCAGTTTTGATTCTATAGGTCTGGTCCCTTCACATGCTCCAGCAATTCAGAGATGAGATGGATGTTGAAATGAGCTAACTCATAGGCCTGATTTGGGTCTGGGTGGTAGCTGCGTGAGTCAGTATTT
Organism: Peromyscus nudipes; assembly: GCA_902168325.1. NCBI lineage: Eukaryota > Metazoa > Chordata > Mammalia > Rodentia > Cricetidae > Peromyscus > Peromyscus nudipes. Next base: position 1,705 of record CABHPH010121423.1, on the reverse strand, counting down.
TCACATATTTGTAGCATTTGATGGATGAAATCTTATCCTCAGGGCTCTTATGGCCCAAGTAAAGAGCATGAAAAGTTATTTTTTATGGCACAAAACTCTTTAACAGATGCAGTTGCCTTCTCCAGACCATACTTGAAAGCATGTTTAAATCCAGTCGTCCTCCTTTCCTCATCAAGCTGCACGGTTTTTATATATTTCTGCTTTTTCTTATCATAGACCTAAGGAAGAGTCGAGAACAATGGTGCTGCAGCAGACAAGGTATGCTGACTTGACAGTCCCTCCACCAGAACTTAGTTCATGACTTCTGAATTGAGTCTCATTCAAATGTTCAGAACACGGACAGAATGCAGTTGTAATGACATGACTATCTGTAACTCCAAGGCTTATGGATCCAGTTCTGTCACAGACATCGTTAGACTCTTTGTGCTAGCTTTCTGTATTAGTTGCTCTTCTCGTTGCTGTGTCAAAACACCAAAGGAACTTAAGGAATGTGGAGTTCAGATTGGCTCACAGTTTGAGTAGATACACTCCCTGGTAGAAAGGGCATGAACACAGGAGAGGAAGGTGGTGGGTTATATTAAAATAGCAGAAAGGAAGCAAAGAGAAATGAATGCTGACGCACAGCACACTCCCAGAGAAGCTGTCTCCTAGGTGATCTGGACCAGTGTACTTAATGATGAATTTTAACCATTATATTAATTTGTGATAATTTATTATTATTACTTAGGAAAAAGAAAGAGGATGCAAACTTAACTAAAAGAAAACACTATTCTTTTTATATCTTCTTTTGTGTGTCTGAATTTATATGTTGTGTGGTACATACATGTGGCTACACACATAATACAGTGCATATGTAAAGATAAGAAAAGAAATTTCTGGGGGTTTTTTTTTGTTTGTTTTTGTTTTTTTTTACTATCTACCTCATTAAAAAAAAAGTTTTCCTCCACTGCATCTAACTGGGTAGCTATCCTGCAAACTTCTTAAAATTCTCCTATCTCCACAGATCATCTCACTATAGGAAATTGACATTATAAGCACACATGACTGTTTCCAGAATTGCATGGGTTTAGATCACTTCCCATGGTTATGCAGCAAGTGTCTTGTCTGGTGGCCTACCTCCACAGCTCCACAATATTTTTTCATATTTATTCATAAGTATACATTGACTAATATCAATGGAGCTTTTGTTGGTGTTACTGTCTTTGTGGGTTCATTGTTTGAAGTGGCAATCTCATGCTGTTTAGTTAATACAGGAAGCCTGTCTTTAGTATTTTTACAGAGAAGGCCCACTGGTGATGACATTTTAATTTTTCCAATATCTTTCTAACCAGTTTTTCTGGAAACAGATCTGGATACTTTGTTCCCTCTATATTTTAACTGCTTGCTCATCTCCATTTTAAATGCATCCTCCAGTAGCTGTTTTGTCAACTTGACACAAACCTAGACATATTTCAGAAAAGGTAATCTTAACTGAGAAAATATTTCCATGTAGACTGCCCTATAGGCAAGTTGGTGGGAAATTTTCTTGATTAATGATTGATGTGGGAGGGCCCAGAGCACTGTGGGTAGCGCCATCTTTGGGCAGGTGTTTCTGAGTGATACAAGAAAGCAGGCTGAACATGGGGAGCAAGAGGCAGTAAGTAGCATTCTTCCATGTTCTCTGCTTCAGTTTCGCCTCTAGGTTCCGACCTTCCATTCATGGCCT
>CABHPH010121419.1:0-23104 GCA_902168325.1 Peromyscus nudipes | reverse complement strand
GTGTGTGTGTGTGTGTGTGTGTGTGTGTGTGTGTGTGTGTGTGTGTGGTGGCCCCTAGTTACTTTTTCTGTTGTTGTGATAAACACCATAACTGCAGGAACAACTTGGGGAGGAAAGGTTGACTTCTCACACACACATCCAGGTCACGGTCCATCACTGAGGGACGTGACGCTCCCTGGCTCACATTCAGCTGTCTTTCTTGTAGATCCCCTCTACCTGCCTCCATTTAGCAATCAAGAAAACGTATCCACAGATGTGACCAGAGGCTAATCTGATGGAGGCAGTTCATGACTTGATGTTCCTTCTTCCCAGTATGTCAAGTTGAAAAACAAGATCAGCCACCACAATGTATATATATTTGTGAGCTTTCTTTTTGGTTTCAAAATAATGAGTTGATTCTTAAGAAGCCACCAACATTGATTAAATCATTTTAGTATCATTATTAATGTAGTGATTTAAACACACTATACATGCTTCAACCCTTTGCAGGCTGTTTACTGTACTGATGCTCAAACTGTCTAATGTATGTTCCTAACTTCTTACAATTTGGCTCCTGAATCCTCCTGAAGATTATCAAATCGTTTATCAATATCTTTGTTACTTGGTAATTACATGATGGTCCAGGTAAGCTTTGCATGCTTTCACCTCAAACCTGGACTAAGCTATTTTTGCAGAGTCCTGGTTCTTCCAAAGCAGGCAAGGGAAATGGTAGGCAGAGACCAGGATCTATGCAGGAGGGTCCCCACTAGAAATCACATGCCTTTTTACTCACATTTTAAGGCCTTTCCAGGAACAAGAAAATATGTCCTGTTGTGGTGATATTTTATTTGTGCTCTAACAAATTAAGCTTGCCTGGAGATCAGAATTCAGAGGTAGCCACTAGAAGCCAGGCAGTGGTGGCACACACCTTTAATCCCAGCCCTTGGGAGGAGGAAACAAGAAGTGATATGGATGGGCAGAGAGAGGAAGTGATAAGGTGGGAGAGACAGCTCAGCCCCTTTCAGTCTGAGGATTCCTAGAGGTAAGCAGTCTTTCTATTGGCTGGCTGTTCTGCTTCTCTGATCTTTCAGCTTTCACTCTGATATCTGACTCTGGGTTTTTATTATTAAGACCAATTAGAATTCACGCTACATCCTATTGTTTACTTAAGCCAGAACATTGCAGGGTGTTCACTGGTATTTACAATTCAACTTGAGCACCACCAAATTTTACTGAAATCCCACTGTTTTATATAAGCATCATCTTTCTCCTACACCAAGAACATGGGCCCTCTGAAACATGAGGAATTCAAAGAAGTAGCAAATCTCCTGTGCTGTTCGTTCGTTTTATCAGACATTGTGCACACACAAGTTTCAGAGCAGCCTGCCAGTGTCACCACCACTAAGGAGATTCCTGTAGGAAGTCTAGCCTTTTATTTGGCACTTTTTCCTTCAACATGACGTCTTCAGTCAAATGAACATGCATTAAAGCCAGCGGGGCCCATGCTTCACTGGTGCGCAGTTAACGCCACCAGACTAAAACACAAACGGACCTCTCATTTCTGTTCTTTTGGTTTTCAAATCTAACTTTGTTTTATGAATATGTAACAATTTGCAGGATCCCAAAATTAAATGTATAACACAAAAAAAGAAAGAAAAAAAACATGCATAAAATCCCAGCTTCTATTACTTGCTTCCACACCGCCTTCTTTTCTCACTTCCTTTATATTAGCCTTTCCTGTTGACTTCCATTCACTCCACATTGTATGCCACCCTCATACCAGGGCCATACTAATACCTGTTCATAATGAATTTTAGTATTTGTGCTGCTATAATTATCCTAAACCCAAACGGGTAAATGGCAGTATAAGAATACATTCAACAATGTAAAGAGCAATAAGGCACCACCAGAAATGAGTGGTTCTACTACAGCAAGACCTGAACATCCCAACGTAGAAGAAGCAGAACAAACTGACCTTAAAAATGACTTTATGAAGATGATAGAGGCCTTTAAAGAGGAAATGAAAAATTCTCTTAAAGAAACCGAGAAGAAGACAAACAAAAAATTGGAAGAAATCAATAAATCCCTTAAAGAAAGTCAAGAAAACCAAGAAAAAGCAATCAAATAGGCAAAGGAAACAGTTCAAGACTTGAAAACTGAAATAGAAGCAATAAAGAAGACACAAACTGAGAGAATGCAGGAAATGGAAAAATCTGAGTAAATGAAAAGGAAATACAGATACAAGCATAACCAACAGAATGCAAGAGATAGAAGAGGGAATCTCTGGCATTGAAGATACAATAGAGGAAATAGATTCATCAGTCAAAGAAAACATTAAAGCCACCAAAGTCATAACACAAAACATCCAGGAAATCTGGGACACCATGAAAAAAACAAACCTAAGAATAATAGGGATAGAAGAAAGAAAAGAATACCAGCTCAAAGGCACAGAGAATATATTCAACAAAATTATAGAAGAAAACTTTCCCAACCAAAGAAGGAAATGCCTATGAAGATACAAGAAGCTTACAGAACACCAAATAGACTGGACAGAAAAAAAAAAGTTCCCTCACCACATAATAATCAAACCACTGAACATACAGAATAAAGAAAAACTATTAAGAGCAGCAAAGGAAAAAGGTCAAGTAACATATAAAAGCAGACCCATCAGAATAACACCCAACTTCTCAGTGGAGACTCTGAAAGCCAGAAGGTCCTGGACAGACAATTTGCAGACACTAAGAAATCACAGATGCCAGCTTAGACTATTATACCCAGCAAAATTCTCAATCATCATAGACAGAGTAAACAAGATATTCCATGATAAAACCAGATTTAAACAATACCTATCCACAAATCCAGCCCTACAGAAAGCACTAAAAGAAAAAATCCAACCTAAGGAAGTTACATGCACCCATGAAAACACAGGCAATAGATAATCCCACACCAACAAATCCCAAAGAAGGGAAACACACAACACTACCACCAAAAATAAGAGGAATTAACAATCACTGATCATTAATATCCCTGGTGTAGCTATCCTAATATCTAACAAAATAGACTTCAAACTAAAATCAGTCAAAAAAGATCAGGAAGAACATTACATATTCATCACAGGAAAAATCCATCAAGATGAAGTCTCAATTCTGAACATTTATGCCCCCAAATACAAAGGCACCCACATATGTAAAAGAAACATTACTAAATCACACATCAAACCCCACACACTAATACTGGGAGACTTCAACACCCTACTCTCACCAATGGACAGGTCTGCCAGACAGAAACTTAATAGAGAAATAAGGGAACTAACAGACATTGTGACTCAAATGGACTTAGACAACTACAGAACATTCCACCCAAACACAAAAGAATATACCTTCTTCTCAACACTCCATGGAACCTTCTCTAAAACTGACCTCATACTCAGTCACAAAGTAAATCTCAACAGATACAAAAAAATTGGAATAACTTGTATTTTATTGGACCACCATGGCTTAAAGTTAGAATTCAACAACAACACAAATTACAGAAAGCCTACAAACTCATGGAAACTGAATAATACTCAACTGAATCACCACTGAGTCAAGGAAGAAATAAAAAAATTAAAGACTTCCTAGAATTCAATGAAAATTAATGTACAACACACCAAAACTTATGAGATACCATGAAAGCAGTACTAAGAGGAAAGTTCATAGCTCTTAGTGCCTACATAAAGAAGTTGGAGAAATCTCACACTAGCAACTTACCAGCACACCTGAAATCTCTAGAACAAAAAGAAGCAAACTCACCCAGGAGGAATAGACAACAGGAAATAATCAAATTGAGGGCTGAAATCAATAAAATAGGAACAAAGATAACAGTACAAAGAATCAATGAAACAAAGAGTTGGTTCTTTAGGAAAATCAACAAGATAGACAAACTCTTATCCAAACTAACTAAAAGGCAGAGAGAGAATATCTAAATTAACAAAATCAGAAATGAAAAGAGAGACATAAAAACGAACAACAAGGAAATCCAGAGAATCACAGGTCATACTTCAAAAACCTGTACTCCACAAAATTGGAAAATCTAATAGAAATGGAAATTTTTCTGGATAGCTACCACACACCCAAATTAAATCAAGACCAGATAAACAATTTAAGCAGACCTATAACTCCTATGGAAATAGAAGCATTCATTAAAAGTCTCCCAACCAAAAAAAGCCCAAGGCCAGATGGTTTCAGTGCAGAAATCAACCAGAATTTCGAAGAAGAGCTAATACCAATACTCCTCAAATTGTTCCACACAATAGAAACAGAAGGAACATTCCCAAACTCTTTCTATGAGGCTACAGTTACCCTGATATCCAAACCACACAAAGATGCAACAAAGAAAGAGAATTACAGACCAATCTCCCTCATGAACATACTCAATAAATACTGGCAAACTGAATCCAAAAACACATTAAAAAAATCATTCACCATGATCAAGTAGGCTTCATCCCAGAGATGCAGGGATGGTTCAACATACAAAAATCTCTCAATGTAATCCATCGTATAAACAAACTGAAAGAAAAAAAAACACACATGATTGTCTCATTAGATGCTGAAAAAGCCTTTGACAAAATCCAACACCCCTTCATGATAAAGGTCTTGGAGAGATCAGGAATACAAGGGACATACCTAAACATAATAAAGGCAATTTACAGCAAGCCAACAGCCAACATCAAATTAAATGTTGAGAAACTCAAAGCCTACAGAATGGGAAAAGATCTTCACCAACCCCACATCTGACAGAAAGCTGATCTCCAAAATATATAAAGAACTCAAGAAACTAGACAGCAAAATACCAAACAATCCAATTTAAAAAATGGGCTACAGATCTAAACAGAGAATTCTCAACAGAAGAATTTCAAATGGCTGAAAGACATTTAAGGAATTGCTCAACATACTTAGTCATCAGGGAAATGCAAATCAAAATGACTCTGAGATACCATCTTACACCTGTCAAAATGGCTAAGATCAAAACACTGATGACAGCTTATTTTGGAGAGGATGTGGAGCAAGGGGAACACTCCTTCACTGTTGGTGGGAGTGCAAAGTTGTACAGCCACTTTGGAAATCAGTATGGTGACTTCTCAGAAAATTAGGATTTAAACTACTTCAAGACCCAAGGATACCACTCTTGGGCATATACCCAATTGATATTCAATCATACCACAAGGGCACTTGCTCAGTTATGTTCATAGCAGCATTATTCATAATAGCCAGAACCTGGAAACAACCTAGATGCCCCTCAACCAAAGAATGAATAAAGAAAATGTGGTACATATACACAATGGAGTATTATTCAGCTGTAAAAAAAATGGCATCATGAAATTTGCAGTCAAATGGATAGAATTAGAAAATAATCATCCTGAGTGAGGTAACCCTGACTCAGAAAGACAAACATGGTATGTACTCACTCATAAGTGGATATTAGATATAAAGCAAAGGATAATCAGACTGCAACCCACAGATCCAGAGAAGCTAGGAAACAAGGAGAACCCTAAGAGGAATGAGTGAATCACCTTGGGAAGGGGAAACAGAGGAGATCTCTATGAGTAAACTGGGGATGGGGGGAGGGTAATAGAGGGGATGGGATGGGGAATGAGAACATGGTCAAGCTAGGGGAGGGATGGAATGGGAGAGCAATGAAAGAGATATCTTGGTAGAGGGAGACATTATGGGGTAAGGGAGAAACCTGGTGCTAGGGAAATTCCCAGGAATCCACAAGGATGACTCCAGATTAGAATACTAGCAATAGTGGAGAGGGTTCCTGAATTGGCCTACCCTGGTAATCAGATTGGTGAATACCTTAACTGTAATCATAGAGTCTTCACCCAGTAACTGATGGAAGCAGATGCAGAGATCCACAACCAAGCACCAGGCCAAGCTTCAGGAGCCCAGTGGAAGAGAGGGAGGAGGGATTATATGAGCAAGGCAGCAGGGGATGGGGGTGGGGAGTCAAGATCATTATGAGGAAATCTACAGAGACAACTGAACCAAGCTTGTAGGAACTCACGAACTTTAGACCGACAGCTGTGGAATCTGCATGGGACCAGACTAGACCCTCTGCATACAGGAGACAGCTGTGTAGCTGGGTCTGTTTGAGGGGCCCCTGGCAGTGTGATCACAATCTATCCCTGGTGCATGAGCTGGCTTTCTGGATCCCATTACCTATGGTGGGACACCTTGCTCAGCCTTGATGCAGGGGGGAGGGCTTGGTCCTGCCTCAACTGAATGTACCAAACTCTGCTGTCCCCCCATGGGAGGACTTAACCTTTTGGAGGAGAGGATTGTGGGTGGGTCGGGGGGAACAGAAGGAGGGATGAGAGAGGGATCTGTGGTTGGTATGTAAAATTAATTTAAAAAATTAAATAAAAAAAGCACTCTCTTCTAGAGAACCAGAGTTCAATTCCCTACACCTACATGGTAGCTCACAAGTGTCTATAGGTCCAATCTCAGGGAATCTGATGCTCTGTTCTGGCCTCCATAGGCACCAGGCACACACATACACATAGTGTATAGACATATCTGCATGCAAAACATAAAATAAATAGATAGATAGATAGATAGATAGATAGATAGATAGATAGATAGATAGATAGATAGATAGGTAGATAGGTAGATAGGTAGATGGATGGATGGATGGATGGATGGATGGATGGATGGATGGATGGATGGATGGATGGATAGATAGATAGATAAAATGTTTAAAAAGGATTAATCAATACACATATATCTCATTGCACTCTGGGCCTAATAAAAAGACCAAAGTTAAGTTTAAAAAAAAAATCTTAGAATGTTCATAGGAAGGAAAATTCATATGGCAATTTTGAACTCTGAAGAATTAAAAGTGAGCTTACATAAATCCCAGCAGGAAGCGATCAAGGTACTTATCTAAGTGGAGGAGGGGTTTCTCCTCTCTCCTCCAGGTCTGTCACATGGAGAGAACTGAGACTTGGAGGCAGAGCAGTCAGTATGCAGAGATAAAGGCCAGCCCTTTCCTCCAGCCATGCCTCCATGCTAAGTGTTTGAAGGAGGTGATATCACTTCTTCACTTTTGCATAAAGAAAATTAGAAACAGGACCAAATTATATACACATATGAAAGAAGTCAGATAGCTTCTTTATTACGACAAAAGATGAATAAAAGTCTTGAAATTTTTATTTACTCCTTAAAGCATTAGTATGTTTTCTGGTCTCATCACTAGCTATTCTGAGTCTCAGGAGCAAGCAGAGTAGTCACATGGGCCAGCTTGAGACTTGTCCTTACCCCAGTAGTAGCTAGCAACAAGATCTCCATAAATAAATGCAAAACCAAGATTCTGTTTTCCAAAGAGCAGACACCATCCCTGACAGTTCTTGGAGAGGAAGGAACCTCAGCCGAGTACTGTAGGAGACAGAGACTTTCAAAGGAGAGCCTTGGGCCAATGGCCTGGCATGGGCCAAGGTGGGAAGGCGTAAGATGTGAAGCTCAGTTTGGACACAGCACTGGACAGAGGAGATTTAAAAAGAGAGAGAGAGAGACATGAAGAAAGGCAACCCAGTGCTAAGTCATATGAGGCCTGGATGCAGTCCGTGAGAGGAAGAAATGGGACCCATCTAAGGATCCCATTTTTTTACCCTTTGACAGAAGGTATAATCATCAATAAACAAATATTCATGGAAAACGCAGTCCCTGTCCCTAAGAGGCTTGGAGCCGAATGGAGGAGGAAGAAGGGAATGACCAGTGTGCTGGAAACAGAGAAGGAAAGGCATGAGATCAACAGGGGCAGTGGAAAACTTGATGGAGAAAATGCTGGTCAACTAAATGCAGCTCAGGGAAAGAGGTGCTACTGTGGATGCTCATTTCCACACATCTCAAATGTGATCATGCAAGCCGCTGCCCATTATTAACTAGAAATGGAAACCTGAACAGAAGAGCTGTGCATGTATATGTGCCTATGCAGAATGATGGACATGAGCGAAGTGGCTTCTGGGAACAGGGAGTGTGAAGAGACAGCAGTCACTGTCCTGGGCTGTCACTGCTGACCCTGGGGTATGAAGCTCAACAGAAAGCAATCCAAACTCAAATCCTGGTTGTGTTTGCTAGGAACAGTTCACAATGCAGATCCCCACAGAGTGTGCGGCTTGGGGGAAGAAGTCCCCAGACTCACTCCAGACCTGAAAAGACCCTGCTTCCGTCTTCCCACTCCCTGCATCCACTCTCCATGAAGGCTACAAGGCTAGGAGGTAGAATATGCTGTGAGGACAAGAAATCCCAGAACGAGGTGGGTAGATAGAAGAAGGAAAAGGGGAGTTAAGGAAAGGAAGGTAAGAGAAGGGAGGGGCCAGGAGGGAGACAAAAGAGAAGGTGAGTCCCTTCTCACCTGGGGGTAGGAGTCACAGCCAGAGGTAGGAAATGAAGGTGAGGACAGTATCAGGGAAGAGTTTCCTGAAGAAGAAATAACTGAGCAGACGGATCAGCAAGCATCAGCCTGTAACTCAAGGGAGGGGAGCAGGGGGAAAAGATCAGAGAAAAGTGTCTGAAGCAAGTTGTGCTGGGTCTGCAGTCGAGGAAGAGCCACATGACCTGGAAAGAAAAATCATGACCTAGAAACGTACTGATTGACATTGCAGAGAATGTCCGACAGCAGAAGACATCGGGGTGTCTTCAACAGCCACATGCCTGTGCCTTGTGTGTCCTTGGGATGTCTATCAAGCACCCTGGCCAGACCTCAGAACACTGATCTCACTAGAGGAGCCCAGCTCAGGAGTGGACCATGAAGTCCAGGCCAGAAAGTGGCATAGAAACTGGGACTGTCTTGGTCTAGGAAAACAGGGCATGGGGGCTACTGTCTAGAAATTCAAATGAGACTGAGATTAGGAGCATTCCAAAAAGTAACTAAAGCAGAGAAGAGAGCAATCGACTGTCAGCATACTTCTTCACCTGATCTCAGTGTCCTAAAGGCAGAGACAGCATCCCCACCGCCAGAAGAGTCCTCAGGACATTCCTGAGCTCCCTAAAACTCAAATCCGAGGAAACACAATCCAGAGTGTTAAAACTCCAAGAATGAGCAGAGCGAAGCACTCCCTGGATGCTCTGCTCTCCAGAGCCTTAGCTACCAGGAGCCTCTTTGCAAACTCTGCTTGTATTTTTGTGATGCAGGCCAAAATTGGCCACAGCAAAGGAAATGTTTCTAAACTCCAAATGAGCCAATCAAAACAATTCCTCAAATCCCTTGCGATGGGGAAAATTCCATTATGGCTTCTACACATAGTCCTTCCAAGTTCAGCTTGGAGAGAATCAAAGATGTCCTTTCTTGCCTGGCATGGCTCCCTCTGGCTTGGGCAGCAAAGTAACTTATCTTCGTCTTGTGTCTCTGCTGATCTCTAAAATCCACTCACTTGGCTATGCCTCGGAACAAAGCATGGCGGTCTATAAGTCTGGCACTCATTTGAGATACTAATAGACTCAGTAGCAGCAATGTTGCTTACTAGGAGATGATAAAAGTGGCCAACATAAAGACCCAGAGACAATCAGAGGTCACAGTAAGGCATTTATTTACCCCTCCTGGAGGCTGGCCTTTCTTCACGGTTTGCTGGCTTTCTACAGCAGAGCTCAGAAGGCTACCTGAATACAAGACAAGAAGATGTCTAACATGTGGATCTGTACAATAATGACCCACTCAGCTGACACCCCAGGAAATCTTATGCATATAAGGGTAGGGATGGCACTGATGAGCAGGAGACCCCTGATCATCTGGGAAAAAACTGAGGGCAAAGAAAACTGGACCTCTCTTGATGTAAAAAAACTAAAAAAAAAAAAAAGAAGAAGGTAGGTGGGTAATAAGAATACCCACTGAGGCTATTAAAGGCAGGCAACTGAGAATAGAGAGCGGGCAGTGTTGTCTGAAGCACGACAAGGTCCAGGCTGGACACTTGGCAAGGGTGACTACAGTAGAAGGTACTTAAGGGTCACTGGAGCTAGAGAAGACCAGAAATGATGGGTTTCAGGGGAAGCTTGGGGTGTCTACAACCCCTGAACAGTCTTAGCAACATGGCAAGACTTCAGAGGAAAGAGATGAGGAATGATGCTTTGTAAACACTTTGGTGAGTACTCAGGCCAGCCATCTAGATGGATGACATTGGTCTCCATGGGGGGAAAAGCACTGAGAGGAGAGAAGTCTGACCAGGAAGCAGTGGCGGGGACTCCGGAAAGACAACCTCCCACCTCAGCTTCATGATGTCTGAAGACTGAGGCATGAGAAGTCACAGGAGGTGAGCTGCCTCAGCACCTGGAGAAGAAAGTAGGAAGTTGGGACATGGATTTATTGGTATGAGAGGACAGTGGGAGGTATTGGGAGTGCAAGGTCAGCGTCCAAGGGCAAAACAGGAGAGCAAGGCATGAAGAAGGCTGGGGAGAGGAGGTGGAGAATAGGGGATGTGTTCATCAGGGACCATGGAAGATGGAGCTAAGTGGCTCAAAATGACTAGTCTCAAAGTGCTTGAAAACTTTGAGAATCTTCCAGTAAGGACTGGCGTGATCTCAGAGAGGAGGGATGATGGGGGACATTGCTCTCCAGAAAGGACATTTTTCCTAGCATCTGCAGCTGTATGGGGGATGGGGAGAGTGTGGTAAGCTACGTTGGAATTTGCTTTGACTCTCCCTACCCTATATCCACCATTTAATCTGCATGGCAAAAGTGTAAAACAAACAAACAAACAAAAAACAGCACAGTGCCCCCAAATGAGTCTAGGAAGAAGAGTATAAAAAGAGAAGACTGTCTGTGTCATTGAAGAGTTGGATATTGAACTTCAAGGAACAGATGAACCCATTGATCCTTGAGATATAACTAATTTGTGAAAATCTCAGAGATAATGAAATTTGAAGTCCCACATAAGCCAAAGTCGATCACAACAGCGTGCTGCACACGCAAGGTTCATGTGTTTGCAGTGTGCTTGAGTTGGGACAGAATAGACAGCATTCCAATTAGTACAACCTCCTTATCCCCTAGCAGAACATGAGCTTGCTTTCTCATTAGATGGCTAAATCTTTGAAAGATTGAAGGAGCATGGCTACATTCAACCAAGATTACTCACTAACAAAAGAATGAGCCATTCAAACTCTAATGGCTTGCCGCTTAAAAACATAACACACAGAGGCCAGGAAGGACATGGATGTCTCCTGTGTGGAGAACATGGAGGTGGCTCACTGTGGTCAGTGAAAAAGATGACAGCACCCCACAAACCCAAGAGCTGGGTTCATCTTCCTTTACCAGAAATTTCAGAAGTTGCTATAAGCTTTCCAAGCTAAAAACTATTACAGAAATAACTTGAAAATCCCAAGTGATAGTTCCAAGGACTGCCAGCAGCTTAACCACAATGCAGCTCCTGGCCAAGATGTCCATGAAATGTTGGGAAGGAGTTACTCTGAAAAAGATGTACTTGTAGCAAACAGACTTCTCCTTAGAAAGAATGCATAAATCAATAGTTAAATAAGGAAAAGGAAAATTAGGTCTGGCATAATAGCATCAGAAAGATGACATTTAAGAGAAGTTTGGGGTAAGACTACACAAAGACTTCATTATTAATATACTATTGCTATTACTAGTTTTAAAAATTCATTCAAACATTTCTCTCATACTTTTCCTGCCCACAGATTAGATGTAAGAAAAAAAAAGTCCTAAACTGTGCTTACGGGCAGAGAACAAGCACTTGGCTTTGCTATGTCTGGCTGTGGGATCCTGGACAGGACATCATTTCTTCCTGAACCTCGGATTCCTCACCTGAAGAGCCAGGTCACTGGGCTCTCTTTCAACTCTGATAAGCATTTTCCAGGGGCCTGTGAGAGCCACACATCCAGCCCTCTGGGTCCCCAGGGATGGAAATGTAAGAAATACAAACTGGTCACACATCTTGAATGAAGACATCACATAAGTAGGCAGGCAGTGACATACAGGAAAGGAGAGACAAATTAGCTAGGGTGGTGTCTAAGATGCCATCATGGATGGGGGTGCTGTCCTGGTTTGTTTTCTGTTACTGTGATAAACATCATTACCAAAAGCAACTTGGAGAGTAAGCCGTTTATTTCATCTTATATGTTGCTTGTATAGTCCACCATCTAAGGGAGCCAAGGCAGGAACACAAGGCAGGAGCTTGAAGCAGAAACCAGAGAGCACTACACAGTGGCTCACTCACATTGGCTTGCTCAGCCAAAACTTTCTAGAGCCCAGGCCCACCATCTGTAGAGTGTTGTATGTCCCACAGTGGCTGGGCCCTTCTAGACCAATTATCAGTCAAGAAAAAGTTCTCCAGACATGCCCACAGGCCAGTCTGATGAATTCCTCCATTGAGCGTCCCTCTCCCTAGGTATGTCAAGTTGCCAACCAAGATTATCCATCACAGATGTCACAAACACAGATTTTTTTTTCAGATGTAGAATCATGTGCAATTGAACTTGAATGTAACTTCAGGGAAATCATTGAAACTTAAAACATTAAAGACAGCTGTTCAAGGTGGAGCACAAGAAGGCCGGAGAAGATGCTACAAGGTAGATCTCTGGTTTACACGTGAGTAGAAGAAGGAAGCAGATGATGTGCCTAGTGGCAAAGGTCTGTAATCTTAGAGACTTGGGGAATTGAGGCAGTAGGATTGAAATTTCAAAGCCTACCTGGGCTACTCAGTGAGGCTCTCTCTGTCTCTCTGTCTGTCTCTGTCTCTGTCTCTCTCTCAACATTCAAATTACAAAAAGGGCTGAGAAAATATAACTCAGCAATCGGACACTTGCTCAGCATGTGTTGAATCTCTAGTACAGGGGAGAAGAGGAGAGATGGAAGGAAGGGGGAGGAGAAGAAGAGGGACATATGAACTTGGAAATCCAGTGGTCACAGAAAGCAAGGGTAGCACAGAGTGTAATTAAGAGTAATTTCAAGTTGCTGGTGATGGTGACCGCTAGAGAGGTGGGAGATGAGGACATGGGAACGAAAGCAGCATGAGACTTAAATAGGGTCATTGAGGATGACCTCATGAGGATGGAGAAGTAAGGAGATGAGGAAGCAACTCATGAGGATATCTAGAGGAAGAACATGAACATCAGCCAGATCAAAGGCCCTGAGTTTAAAGAGAGGCTCCTGAGGAGTAAGTGGGAGTAGATGGCATGGGGGGGAACTATGGTGAAGAAAGGCCACAAAAGTCAGAGTAATGACTTGGGCTTCTGTGGTGGTTTGAAACAAAATGACCCTTCTAGGCCCATAGGGAGTGACACTATTAGTAGGTGTGGCCTTGTTGGAGTAGGTGTGGCCTTATTGGAGGAAGTGTGTCACTGTGGGGGTAGGCTTTGAGGTCTCCTATGCTCAAGTTATGTCCAGCAACATGGTTTACTTCCTGTTGCCTGTGGATCAAGATGTAGAACTCTTAGCTCCTTCTCCAGCACCATACCTGCCTGCATGCCACCATGATAAACCTCTGAAACTGTAAGTCAGCCCCAATTAAATGTTTTCCTTTACAAGGGTTGCCATGGTCATGGTGTCTCTAACCAAGATAGCTTTTATCAAGAGAAGAGGTTACCATGGGAGGTTTTGGAGCAGAGAAGTGACTGAGAAAGGGAGGCAAATATCTGAGGGCTGGTAGCCATAGCTGTGAGCTGCCAGAGGACCAACTGTGGCCTATGTATTGGGAGAAGCATGGCTTCGCTGAGAGTTGATGAGTGAAGCCAGGGCCAAGGAGGACCCCAGTGAAGCCAGGGCTAAGGTGGGATGTCTTCCTGTACACTGTGAGTATATGTTGCTCCCATTGGTTCATAAATAAAGCTGCTTTGGTCTATGGCAAGTCAAGATAGAGGCAGATGGGAAATCCAAGCAGAGATATAGGAGAAGAAGGGCAGAGTCTGGGAGAAGCCAGCCAGCTGCCCAAGGAGCAAGATGCCAGCAGACTGGTAACGCCACAACCATGTGGCAATACTTTGATTAATAAAAAATGGATTAATTTAAGCAAGAGCTATTTAGTAATAAGCCTGAGTTGTTCAACCAAACAGTTTGTAATTTTTTTTAAAAAAAAAGAGTAATTTTGAGGCTGATCTCCAAAACATATAAAGAATTCAAGAAACAAGACACTAAAAAAACCAAATTAACCAATTTAAAAATGGGGTACAGATCTAAACAGAAATTCTCAACAGAAGAATCTCAAATGGCTGAGATACACTTAAAGAATTGTTCACCATCCTTAGTCATCAGGGAAATGGAAATCAAAAGGACTCTGAGATAGCATCTTACACCTGTCAGAATTCCTAAGATCAAAAACACTAATGACAACTTATACTGGAGAGGATGTGGAACAAGGGGAACACTCCTCCACGGCTGGTGGGAGTGCAAACTTGTATAGTCACTTTGGATGGTAATATGGTCGTTTCTCAGAAAATTAGAAATCCATCTACCTTAAGATCCAGCTAAAGCAATCTTGGGCATATCCCCAAAGGATGCTCAATCAAACCACAAGGACACTTGCTCAACTATGTTCATAGCAGTGTTATTCATAATAGCCAGAACCTGGAAACAACCTAGATGCCCTCAACAGAAGAATAGATAAAGAAAATGTGGTACATTTGCACAATGGAGTTTTACCCAGTGGTTAAAACAATGACAACAGGAAATTTGAAGACAAATGAATGGAACTAGAAAAAAAATCATCCTGAGTGATGTAACCCAGACCCACTCATAAGTGGATATTAGCTGTAAAGTAAAGGATAACATGCTACAATCCATAGCCCCAGGAAGGTTAGGTAACAAGGAGGGCCAAAAGAGGGACATATGGATTTCCCTGGGAAGGGGAATAGAAGAGATCTCCTGGGTCAACTGTGGGTGGGTGGGGATGGGAACATGAGGAATCCACTTGGGGATGGGATAGAGGGGGAGAGTAAAGAAAGAGATGTCTTGATTGGCGGGGGACATTTGGGGGTCAGGTAGAAACCTGGTGCAAGGGAAACTCCCACAGGTCTACAAGGATGACCCCAACTAAGACTCCTAGCAATAGTGGATAGGTAGGCTGAACTGGCCATCTCCTGTAATCAGATTGGTGACTATCCTAATTGTTATCAGAGAGCCTTTGTCCGGTAACTAATGGAAACAGATGCAGAGATCCACAGCCAAGCACTGGGTTGAACTCCAGGAATCCTGTTGAAGGGAGGGATTGTATGAACCAGGGGGGTCAAGGTCATCACAAGGGAACCCACAGAAACAACTAACCTGGGCTCATAGGAGCTCACAGACACTGGACCAATAGCTAAGTAACCTGCATGGGACTGACCTAGGCCTTCTACATATGTGTGACAGTTGTATAGCTTGTCCTACTTGTCGGACTACTAACAGTGGTAGTGGGGCCTGTCCCTTATGCTTTGGCAGGCTTTTGAAAACCTATTCCTCATCCTGGGTCGCCTTGCCCACCTTAATATGAAGGGAGGAGCTTAGTCCTACCTCAACTTGATATGCCATGCTTTGTTGACACCCATGGGAGGCCTGCCCCTCTCTAAACAGAAACAGAGGAGGAGATTTGGGGAGGCAGGAAGGGGGTTAGGAAATGGGAGGAGAGAAGGGAGGGAAAACTGAGGTAGGGATATAAAATAAATGAATAAATTTAATTAAAAAAATACACAAATAAAAGAGTAATTTCAAATATGAAAAAAAAAGTTAATGCTTTTAGACATGCCCAGGAAGATACAAAATAAATGCTCAGTTAGTCATGGGCTCCATTCCTGCATCTGCTGTAGACACATTTACAGGGTGAGAGGGGATGGCAGGTATGGAGAGATCTAAAAGGCTCATCAGTATGAAGCCAAAGTAGTTTCCTTACATATGGCTGCAAGCTTACTTTAGTGAGATCTGCCTCACCATTTACTGGATGCCCAGCTGCATCTCCATGCTCAAAAACTGTAATATTAACCCTTTTCTGCCCTTTGCTTATTTAAAGCCTAAAATTGGCAGGGCTGGCAATTACATCAACATGGACTCCAACACAGCATAGAGAGGCAATTTACACCCCATAGAAGATCATTGGTGAGACAGAATTTCTAAGTCACCTTCGGCTGTTCTTTGCTTCATCCTCTGTAACTATGGCTACCACCAAGAAGGAAGTGCACTTCAAGAATCCACCAGGCCTGGGGGACATGCCTTCCTCATTTCTTCACCCCTAACAAGTGCTAAAAGACCAAAGAAAGCAGAAATTATACATGCACAAAAATACTTCATAACCATTTAAATAAACAGTCTTTCATGGAGAAGCACAAAGACTTCTTTACAGACTTGTAAACCAGTGTCCACAATGATGCCCTACTTTCCAGTCTTCAGTGAATCAAGGTGAAGTATGCACAGAACAAGACCTCGTCATTCTCTTTTTCCAGGAGACCTGGAGCTTTTCCTTAAACGGTCACCACTGGGGAAAGAACCAAAGAGCAATGCACAGAACCCACATGCAGCTGTTGCTGCCCAGCAGGTCTTCGGTGGATGAAACTCCAAAACCACCATGAGGAATGGCAAAAGCATTCCCCTAGAGACTGGCTGGTAAGTCTATTTTGGCCACAACCATCACAGCCAGTATCCCAGACGAGTACTTTGTAACTGGACTACATCCAAGCATCCAAGGGTTTTCGCTCCAAAGATGCCCACACAATGGGGAGGCAGGGTTGTTTGCATTTGACTCTGAAAACACTGTGGTACCTATTAAAACCTGGGAGGGATGATAAAGTGTATAAGATGCTCCTGGCTAATCCCAAATTCCTGAAGTTGCTGAGTCTGAATCCATATAGCAATCCATGAATATCAAAGCATTCTCTGTGATTTCCTATGGCCCCCAAAGCTCTCCTTGACCATCACGGTGGGATCAAGGTCTTTAGAAGGAAGCAAACTTTTCAGGCAATCTGAGAGAAGCAGCTGGAGATAGTCTGGGATGGCAGGGCCTGCGGTGTGGAGGGCAGTGCTCTTCATTGTTCAAATAGCCATCTGGATGTCCTTGACTAAGTCATTTGCACACTCAGAGTCTCTGCTTCCCTGACTTATGGAATGAGGTGTTGGGACTGAAGTGTCCACCAGCTGTTCAACTCTCTAATTCTCAAAGTAACAGTCCATGGCTTTGCTGGCTAGACTGCCTCGGTAATCAGGATGAACTAATTAACAGGGCAGCTGGAATACTCTATTTGTGGTTTCAAAACTAGACTTCCTTACAGTGGAAGGAGGGAGGATAGCGAACCCCACTCTCTCTGCTCTGGAAAATAGTTGAAGGATCTGAGGTCCGCAGATGCCAAATCACTGTTAAATTACAAGCTCATTAGATGGAAGCGACATGAAGGCCGCCTGGCTAATCCTGCTTGCAGCCCGGGGGGCAGCCGGCTAGCTTCAGGCTGTGCTCTCCCTAGAAGCTGCTTCCACTCCCGAATAAACCACGATGTGGCTTTTATGCGTCTCATTAAACACAGCCTACATCACAGCTGTGCTTTACGGGCCTAAGGGTTATTAGTTTTCCAGGCACCTAATCCAGAAGACATTTGGAAAGTGACCTGAAGGTCTTCATGAAAATGTGCCCAGGATAAAATACTTTCAAGAGTCCTGTGGGGGTTGTTCAAGAAAGCCAATGTCTACACACCTACCACCTGCTTCCTATTTTATCAAATGAGTATTTTGTAAGGAGGAAGAGCCTAGTGAACCCATCTCTGCCCCAACCACTTTACAGCCCATGTTGCAGCCTCATTTGCACAAGCACTTTGTCAGTCTGGCTCTAGGAGGTGAGGGCAAACCACCTCTGGCACAAACACTCACACTTGGCAGGTAAGCACCTGGCAGTACGGAGCTGCCCTGGGTAACAGCCACTGACCCCACCCCTCCTTTGGACTGTTACATAACAAGCACTGCCCCACCCCTCCCCCAGGTACGGGATCATTGCATCTACTGCCCTGCAAAACACTTACGGACAATCTGGGGATGCCTGCGAAGGAACAATGATAGCGTGCCACCCAGAGTGCCGCAGACTGTCTCACCTGAGGGCTCCCACTGACAGCCAGACACTAAACCCTGTGTGAGACTGGGTCCAAAGACATGATGTATGGAAGGAGCCAGACACCAACAAGTACATGCCATACATTCTACCCATGTAAAAACAGACTGAACCGTAAGCAAAGCCAACCTGCGGCAAGGACAGAAGTCAAAAGCATTTGATGTTCTTGGATGGTGGATACTGATTAGAAAAGAAGGCAGGGAGCCCTCATGGAGCTCAACGTTCTGTTTCTTCATCTTGGTAGTTGTTTTTTTACAGGCGAAAAAAAGTGCTGAAAACTCCATCAAGTTCTAGAACTCAGATACGTCTTCATTTTACCATGTGAGGTTATGCCTTTAAAAAAAAAGTTAATTTAAGATTTATCTTTTTTTTTTTTTTTTTTTGGTTTTTCAAGACAGGGTTTCTCTGTGTAGCTTTGGTGCCTGTCCTGGAACTCACTCTGTAGACCAGACTGGCCTCGAACTCACAGAGATCTGCCTGGCTCTGCCTCCCCAGTGCTGGGATTAAAGGCGTGCACCACCACCACCAGGCTGGCTTATCTTCATTTTTTACCGTGTGTGGGGGGGGTTGGGGGAGGGGAGCAAAGGCACACTGCAGGCGCAGGAGCCTGTGGAGGCCAGAAGAGAGCACTGGACCTCCTAGAGCTGCAGTAGTAAGTGATCATGAGCCATCCCCTGTGGATGCTGGGAACTGAACTCAGGTCCTCTACAAGTGCAGCACATGCTCTTAACCAATGAGCTATCACTCCAGCCCAGTAAGATTAAATTTAAAATGTTACACGGGAATCCTCTGATGTGAGAACATATGCTTCTGTCTTTTCCATTAGCATGAGCTTATCAGAGAGTCTATGAATTGCATGTTTGTTAATAATATGGCCAGCAGTAGCCATTGTTAAAACCGAATGCTCACGTGTGCAAGGAGAAATGCATGCATGATCACCTTGAAGTACTTAGACAGTCTCTGGAAAAATGCTACACCAATGTTTCCACTCCAATGAAGACAAATCAAAAGGCAGAGAAGTAATGTGTCCAAAGTCACGTAAGTAAAATGGCCAAACTGACATTCAACCTCGAACCTAAACCAGTCCAGCCCTGGGGCTTTCCTTCTTGTTTGGTTTTGATGTTTATTCTTACAACCACAAGACAAAGGTTTGGGTCTGTTTACTGGGAGGTTGACCATGTTTGATGGCACCATCTTTCCCACAGCCCCAGAGAAGCTCTTGGACATCACAATGCAACCTGAATATTGAGCAGGAAGAGGGGAGGGAAGGAGTGCTGGGGATGGACTAAGAGGGCCCAGGATTAAACCTTGACATCCATTCGGAAGATACAGCTAATTCTCGAGACCCTGCTTTCCTCGCCTTTAGTGGAGGAGGGAGGAGGAAGGTGGGTGTGATTATTGGCTTGTTGTTTTTTATCTCATCCTTTTCCCTTCAAAGAAGCATAATGTGGAGGTAACACAAAGTGGTTTCACACGCTATTCACCGGGCCTTCTGGAACAATGTGTCTGCAGTAAAATCTACGGCACGCACACTTCTAGGATCTGCTTTAGAACATTTGAAAAAATGAACAGGGGCTAGTTTCCCTCCTCTTTTCTAGCTTTTTTTTTCCAGAGTTGAGGACCAAACCCAGGGCCTTGCACTTGCTAGGCAAGTGCTCTACCACTGAGCTCAATCCCCAACCCCAAATATTCTTTTTTTTTTTTTTTTTTTTTTGAGACAGGGTTTCTCTGTGTACCTTTGCACCTTTCCTGGAACTCACTCTGTAGCTCAGGCTGGCCTTGAACTCACAAAGATCCACCTGCCTCTACCTCCCAAGTGCTGGGATTAAAGGTGTGCGCCACCACTGCCCGGCTTTTTCTAGCTTTTGTATTGTTGTTTTATTATGT
Organism: Peromyscus nudipes; assembly: GCA_902168325.1. NCBI lineage: Eukaryota > Metazoa > Chordata > Mammalia > Rodentia > Cricetidae > Peromyscus > Peromyscus nudipes. The sequence goes on along the minus strand of CABHPH010121419.1, from coordinate 3,195 downwards.
ATAATGTATCTGTGGAATCTGGAGAAGGCATTAGAGGCTCCTTAATTATAAAATACATAGCTACTTACTCCAGACACCTGCTTTATTCTTAGTGTTTCTCACTTGATTTCTCTAAAGCTCTCATTTGAAAAGTGTTGGAGTACTGATTTCTGGCTTAGAGGGAGCTGGAAGTTACAGACCTTTTAAAGACCCATAGCATAGAAAGGCAGAATACAGGTTAATGTTATGTGAGTCTTACTGGGGACCAGCCCCAAATGACTGGACTAGCGATATGAATCCACAATTAACCTGGCTCAGCCCAGCTCCCATGAACGTAGTTTTGGGGACCTTGGAGAAGTGATTGAATGTTAAACTTTCCAGTTAAAAACTTCAGTCTTGTCTCACCACACCCCAGTGAACTGTGCATCTCTATATCAATAGGCAGTCTGCTGTGGCACAGTTCTGCCCCTCATTCCCCACCCCAGATGTAGAACTAAATTCACCAAGGGTAGGTAATTTGGTAACCGCCCCAAGGATTGGGGATATAGAGTCCTGGGCAATAGGTTTCCCTATCTGCCCCCTCTGCTCCAGGCTCTCGTTTGTACCAGCCTGTCACACTAGGTGAGACTCCATTCCCCAGTGTATCACACTAGGTGAGACTCCATTCCCCAGTGTATCACACTAGGTGAGACTCCAGTCCCCAGTGTATCACACTAGGCGAGACTCCAGTCCCCATTCTACCAACAGCCCAGTCCAGGTCCGGCCAGCCCTAGAGCTGATCCTGCTCCCTATAGTCCCATCTCACACATATGTCAATAGATTAAGTCTCTCAAGAGCTGCTCCTCCTGAGGGATGTCATCCTAGGTCCACCTAAACCAGCCACAGGGTGCTGGCCTTTGACCACACAGCTGAACACAAGACAGCTGGTCCCAAAATATCAACCATCCCCCTCCATGCCACTGTGTGCCATGACAAAGTGATCGTGACCAGCTCTTCATCTCTACTTGGGCCTTTAGGTGCCAGAAGCTACCCAGGTCCTATGTGGGTTTAAATCTCCACCCCCTGTTTTCTGTTACTGCTCCTAGAATTCTGGTATTCACCTCTAAACCTCCGCCCTTTGTAGAGCTGGCATATTTTGGTCACAGTTTGGAGATGATCCCAAAGACCTGTCTAATCTGAACTGTTAACACTGTGAATTGAGATTGAGAGAGAATCACAGCTCTGAGTGTCCAGTTTCCACATCATAGCCAAGCATGGTTCAATTCTCTGGTTAGCCTTTGTGAAGTGATTTTACACACACACACACACACACACACACACACACACACACATACTGCACACATTGTCTTTTAAAGTCTAAGAAATGGGCTTAGAAAATTAAGGTGCTGGTGCTCCTGAGAGAAGTTCTGGGGAGCACAGAGGTCCATGAGCTCACAGATAAGCACTAGGGAAACCAGGGATGTTAAACCCACAGGATTGTCTCTTCACGGGAGAGATGCATAACCTGTTTTCCATCCAGAAGGCTGGGAATGGAGGTGGTTAACAGCCTGGTGATCCGCACTATCTGTAGGGCCAGGCCATGCCATGCTTCCACAAGCACGACTAAAGGTGGCTAACAGTCTAGGTGGCATTTGTTATCAATACGGCCAGGAGCTCCCCAAACTCCCACAACCAGGACTGGAGGTGGCTAATAGATCAGATGACCTCTATGCTATCTGTATGACCTATATAACACCTAGGCCCTTAAGATAACAAATGCACCCTATGTCTATTTCTAGAACCCATCTTCATGGAAGAAGTAACATGTACTTTGAGAAGCATTTCAATGTATGCCTCCTTGTGCACACAGGATTGTGTTACACCAGGAAACCTTTTTCCAAATTGTACTATCTTAAATATGCCTGAAACAAACTGCCTGGTGTCCGACTCTGGGAACTTGAACCAACACAGTCTTGCCTCACGTGGATCAGTACTCTGCTGGCTGAGGCATTGGCAGAGACCCCCATGAGAAATGAAGTGAAAGCTAGGAGAACCAAGGAGCAAGTCTACGCAGTCAGAATCCTCAGATAATCCTCTCTGGGAGAATAAATTTAATATAGCTAAAACACTTCTGAGAGAAACACAAGTCATTCTTGAGCCAGTGTTCCGGGCAGAGCCGACATGCACGCCAGGCAGGAAGTCACTGTAGCCAGCAGCCTCAGGCCCCAACAGGGTGTCAAGGGTCTGTTATATTAGTACTGCCCAGAGGAACATAATGTAGTATTGTGCAGACACTGTGTGCAATGTGTATCTATGTGTGCACCTGTGTTCCTGTGAAGGCCAGAGGAGACTGACTGTCCTCCTCCATCACTTTCTATCTTATTCCCTTGAGACAGTCTCCCACTGAATCGGGAACTCAGGTTGTACCTTCTCGGCTGACATCCAACAAGCCTCATTGATCAGACTGTCCTGCACTGGGCTTCCGGGCACACGCAACTACACACAGCTTTTTGTGTGGACACTGCTGAGCCGAACTCAAGTTTTCATGCTCGCACAGCAATCTAGCACTCTTCCACACTGAGCCTCTCCCAGCCCTTTGCCAGCATTTCTGGGACAGGAAAGGCAGAGCCCGCGATGGGTCTTTTTACAGTGTCCTTACCTGGTCATCATAGCGATACGTGAGGAACTGTTCCCCAGTGGTGTCTTCAAGGAAGCTTCCCTGAGGAGAGAGTGCAAACTCAGGAAGAAAGTAGGCTCCAGGAGACTTCTCTGCTGTGGCCTGAAAGGCAAGGTCATTTGGTCACAAAGGAGACACTGAGAAGGATTCTCTAAGAGTCCAAAAAGAGCCCACTATAAACACTCTCCTATAAGGAAGAGAGAAGTGGCCTCTGAGCAAGGAGCAAGGTGAGGCACATCAGAAGTTCGTGCTGGGATGCTTCAGACCAGGATATTCCCAACTGACACACATGGCCCTTTCTCCTCCCCCACCACCTCACCTCCTTCTGTATACTACCTTCCAGTAGTAGAGGCACATAACAATTAATTGCTCAAGTTTTATGATTGCAAATCCGTTGCTTTTAGGATTTTCTTTTCCTTTGAAAACAAATTTGTCTTATTTTTATACGCATGCCTCCTGTTTGCATGTATGAATGTATGCCGCTCATATATAGGTGCCCGATGCCTATCTGTGGGAATGTGTGCTACACCTATGTAGGTACTCCAGAGCCTGTCTGTCTG
>CABHPH010121413.1:0-11901 GCA_902168325.1 Peromyscus nudipes | reverse complement strand
GCTATGTAGATGGCAAACTCAGAACTCACAGCCAGGTCACCCACCTAGGAGTGACACACTTCTTCTTGCTCCATTTGTCTTGGTGATCCCATCATTGTTGTGGGTCCTCATCTGAACCTCTCCTGGGGTTGAAGGTCACCTCCGGTCTCCCACATTTTCTTTTTGAACTTGGAAGTTTAGGATAATACCTGGCCCAGAGGAGAGGCTTGCTAAATGCAACCAAAGACATGAAATAACTTCCCCTTGAAATGAAGAGTTTGTCCATCTAAAAACCCAGGGGTCACAAAGAGGAAAAGACGACATAAGCTAGTTTAGTGCTTAATGTATGCCAGGCACTTAAATATTTTTCTGTTCCTTTTTTTGTATTCATTAGTCAATTTGTTAATATAATTTCACTAGTAGCCTAATAAACACTCAAGGTACCCCTGCAGTAGCAGAAAAAGGCCATAGCAGTAATGGTACCTCCCACCCAGCTGTGAGTTGTCGCTGTCCTTTTTCCTGTAATCCATCCTGGATCTTCAGTTTATCATTCTCCTGTTTTTAAAACTGTACTTAAAAAAAAGTCAAGGTTGGGGATTTAGCTCAGTGGTAGAGCGCTTGCCTAGCAAGCACAAGGCCCTGGGTTCGGTCCTCAGCTCTGGGAAAAAAAGTCTTTGGTTTTCACTGAGTTTGAACTTTATTCTGTCTTCTGAGACTTGCCATTTTACTCTGTGTCATATTGGTACGACTGACTTCTCTGCCTCCTTGCAATTGGACTGACACATCACTCATTTTGACTGTCGCCACTGGGACATGATCCATTTATCCCTGTTCTGTGTGCCAGAGTTGACCTTTGTTATCTAATCCCCATTTCCCAACAACTCTCACAAAAGGGAACTACCTTCATTTCCCAGCAAAACTATTCTGTCATGCTCTGAAGTTCATGTAATTCATGAATCAGCTGAAACTTGAATTTGGATCTTTTTCCTGAGCGAGAGGAGTGTACTGACTTTTTGGGTCTTCTTTTCTTGTTTTCCCTGTTCTCAGCAGAGCCATGGGACAGTGCTCTGTCATCCCCCATCGATCCTTTTGTAAGCTTCCAATGCATCACACCAATGTCCCAGGGTTGCAGCTCTGCTCAAGCCAGTCCAGTTCTTACATAAGGGCTTTGGGTCTCCTGAAGTCATCTTGGTATCTATTACTCTGTGAAGACCTGGGTACCCTTCTCGATGGACCCTCTTTGTTGGAGGAGAAGGATGTGAAGCCAAGAGGACCTTTGGGGAGCTGGGGGATATTTGTGGATCTGGGTTCTTCACAGAGCTGCACTTCCTTCAGGCCAGTGTCTGGTTTAGAGTCTCTAGCAGGCCCTGTACAGTGAGACTTGATGTTCCTGTTGCAGATGACACCCTGAGTCAAAGCTTCCAGACAAAGGTGGGACTACTGGTCTGCAGCTCAGATACCAGCTCACTCCCAAGGCACGAACGATTCCTCTCCTCTAAGACTGGAGTAGATAGCGTCAGTCCAGGGGGGAAATGGACACAGGACCAGAGCTTAGTGCCCATTGCTTTGAGTATCATTGAAGTTCCTCTTAGATCCAGAAAGGCAGGAACCATTTTGGAGGATAATAAGAACAGGGCTCTCCGCTCAAGGAGACACATGTACCTGCCCCACCAACATTTTATGAGGCTATGGAATGTTGTTTGTTGGTGACCACCCAGCCATCCCACCAACAAATGGAGCACCCTGAAGGGAGTTGTAGTGACCTCTTAATGTGAAACAGCATACACAGAGATGAGCTAAGAGGAAGGGTCTGTTTCTGCACATTTATCTCTGGTTATTAGACACTTTTAGAGGGAACATCTGTTTGTCCACTCTGGCTCCCATATTGTAGGCCCCAACTTGAAGGCTGTTTTGGCCCCTTCTCTGACTGAATGGGGACTAAGTCATAAATTAGAACCAGAAGGGGGCCCTAGGGTCGGATGTCAGAGGGGGATTTTTACTTATCTGAGAAAGGAAGACTTGAGATCTTCAAGTATTCAGCCTTCAAATGGTAAGCCAGAGAAAATGGAGACCACACCAAACGTATGTGGTGAGCGCAGTTCAAATGAATCCATTCAGTACAGAGTTTATGCTGGGGACAGTGCTCTGTGAGCTGGGGCTGGACCTGGGAGTTAAGTCCTCTAAGCATGGTTTGATCATGCTCACAAAGTTCTAGGGACCTGGGCAGGGTGCCATTATTTGATTCCTCCTTTGATTGGAACCTTGGATGTTTGCTTTATTAGAGGAAAACTCTGTGTTTATAGGAGGGCTTACCACATCACCTGACAATATGTTCTTAGGAGATGTACAAGGTGATTCACTCACTGGACAAGAGGCCAATTAATTATGCAAGGAGAAAACAGTGTGTTTTCTTATTAATTTTCCAAAGATGTGTATGATCTGTGTTATGTCGTCCCCATTCTGTTGTTCTCTAGCACACATCTCTATTTTATCCCAGTAGGAATTTTCCATGTGAACACAGCAGTATGAATTGGATCCTCCTGTGTGATCCCACAGGTGCATTATGGTTGTGGCAGTCTCTGAGGGACAGTCTCACCTGCTCCTGTAATCCCCTGTTCATCACATTCTTTCTGGTTCTATTTGTATAAGTTACACAGGTTCAAAATGGTATGACTCTGAGGTCTGCCTTACTCATTGTTATTTTTGAGAATACTCCTAAAATCTTGTCCTACATCTCCACAGCATCAGTATTATGATAAGGGCACAAATCTTATGAGTGAATAATGCTTTTTTTTTAATCAAGTGAGTTGGTTAGTTATAAAAAGGGAATTCTATCTATTCCTTCCTTCCTTCCTTCCTTCCTTCCTTCCTTCCTTCCTTCCTTCCTTCCTTCCCTCCCTCCCTCCCTCCCTCCCTCCCTCCCCTGATTCTCCTGCTCTTTCCTTGAGTTTGCTTTCCATTCTGCCATTTCATGACTGTGCTGGCTAGCGGTTTTTTTTTTTTTTTTTGTCAGTTTGACACAAGCCAGAATCATCTGAGAGGAGGGAACCTCAATTGTGCAAATGCTTCCATAACATCTAGCTGAAGGCAAGAATGTAGTGCATTTTCTTAACTAGTGATTGGTATTGGAGGGCTCATCCCATTTTGGGTGGTGCCATGTCTGGGCTGGTGGTTCTGGGTTCTATAAGAAAGCAGGCTGACCAAGCCAGGGGAAGCAAGCCAGTAAGCAGCACTCCTCCGTGGCCTCTGCATCAACTCCTGCCTCTGGGTCCCTGCCCTGCTTGAGTTCCTGCTTCAGCTGTCTTCAGGGATGGACTGTGGTATGGAGGTTGTAAGTGAAATAAACCCCTTTCTTTCTGAATTGCTTTTGGCTGCGGTGTTTCATCACAGCAACAGAAACAGTGACTAAGACAATGACCTAACGTGAAAGCCCTCACCGGACTGGTGCCGCACTTGTGTTTCCTTTCTTTTAGGGCTATGAAAACAGTTTATGTTTATCCCTTACAACTCGCCCAGTCCTTCCCGTGATCTCCATCTCTCACCAGTTCCTCCGATTTCTGACCCTGAACTCACTAATTCATCTTGAGTTCTCACAGCCTTTGCTTTGAACAGTGAGTCACTTGATCCTGTTGATTCTGCCTTCATGTTGGCTTTTCTTTGAATCCTCCTCACCATTCCCAACACTTATGACTTCTCAAGTCCATTTTTTAATATGGACCCAGGCACAGCCTCATATTCCAGATCTCTCCCATTGTAAGTCATGAATACGTTAGCACATCGATTTCCGTAATCAGTGGTCAAATGTTCCACTGGATGCCCTTCTTCAGCAGCGAGAGCACCGCCTTTCTTCCCAACATTCACATACTCCGAAGTCCTCCCAGGCTGGCCCTTCCGTGTAGTCCTCCTCCTTTTACTCTTCCTGTGTTCTAGCTAAAATAGAGAATCCAGTGTTCATGCAACACACGTGCTCATCTGTTCCTGCTTGTCCTCTTCCTGAATTGCCCTTTCTCTTTTATTGTCCATGTATCACCAGGTCCATCCCAACCCTTCCCACAACAGCTTTCTGCTCCCTAACCTCCTCTAATAATCATCACTGTCACTTGTTAATAGTCATCAGAAGACAAAACCCCTCCCTTCAGTTAGACAGTTGGACAGATTATCTACTAATCTGCCTCACCATTGCAGGGGATGTTTAGTAGGTGCTCACTGAGGAGGACCAATTGTTCCACCTCCTTTCTTTCTTTAACATGAGCTCACCTTAAATAATCACCTCATAATAATAGTCCTTTGCTATTAAATTAAAAGTGGCAAAAATATAGGGTTATTATTATTTTTTGTTATGTATCCCTGGATGGCCTCTACTTGTGTTTTCCTTGCCTCAGCCCTCTGAGGGTAGGAATTATAGCCATATATCACTATTATCCCTGTCTTACAGGTAATGGAATTGAGGCTTGTGGGGTTGAGGAGGACAACCTCTCTAAAGTTCAAGAGGAAGGAATCCAGCTATTATTTGAACCCAGAGATATATTCTAAAACACACAAGCAATCCAAAGAAGACCAGAGTCCTAACCTTCCTGAGGACTCATCTTCCGACTTTATTCAACATGATGAAGGCATTCTAAGCCAATCAATGCACACCATATGAAGGACAGCAGTCAGGGAGCTGAGCAGGTGTGTTGTATGATCGCATGATCATAGAATTCATAGCTCTCTTTCTCTCATTTCAGCTCCAGATGTTGACATCATCTCATGAGTACCCAGGACCTTCCTTGGACTCCTCATTTCCCTCCAAATGAAGCCATAATTACAGGCTTCATTACAGTTTGAAGATTCAGTAGGTCATTGCATTGCTGACAACTACATTTCGTAGTCTGACAGAACTAAGCTTGGAGCAAGTTGTGTATCACTCTTGGAACTGAGCCTAATTTTCTACCTTTTTTCATACTCAGGATAGTCTTTTTGGCTCCTAAGTTCTGCATAGAAGAATCATGCTGAGGTATTGATAAACTGTTTCCATTTTTAAAGAATGCTTATGAATTTTAACAGTGTGCTTCATCAAAGGACACAAATGGGAAAATGGTGGAGACTGGAAATGGGTTTTTCTAAAGAGCCCTCGTGGAGGACTTAGAAGTCACCAACTATTGATCTCTAATTCCTCAAGGGTCATACTCTTCCACTGTTTTCCAATGCCATTGCTGTGATGTGCCATTTGGTCACCGCCCCACTTCTACCAGTGGGACTTCTGTTGCCCAGGTGCTTTGTGGCTTTCCAAGAGCTCCACTTAGAGGCAGATAAACATTGCTCACATTCAAACTCAACCTTTGTAATGAATGCTCCTGGCAGGAGTAACCCTCGGGCTTTGCTGACACTTGGGATTGTCAGATACTGTATTTACAACAAGAGAGTGTGAGAATGTAAACGCATGTTTGCTTGCAGAAGTGCTTAGGGAGTCCATGTCTCTTTCCCATTTATACCCTTTTTTGCTTTGAATGAATGAATCCTGGCTAAGCTGTAGGGAGATGTCTGGGGTGTCTAGTATCCTCAACCTCTTGAGTCTAGTACTCCTAAGTTATTCCCTCTCCACTACTAGTAGGCCAAGTCAGATAAAAGTCTAGTTGGTTGATCCCAGATTCTAACAGAGAAGAATCTTGCCCAACAGACACAGACAGATTGTCGAGGAAGATTATATGGCACTTAAAGACATATGACGTATATGTCATGTTCTTCAGGTTAAATTTATACAAAACCTTTTTCCTGTTCACTTAGTTAATGTAGTTATTGAGATCAATTACCTATTTTTATAAGAAGAAAAATATTTTCCTCCATAACTTCTCCCTTTATTTTTATCACTAAAATGAGAGTGTGTGTCCTTGTGGAGGTTAAGAAGGCCAGAACCTTTGAATTGATACACCAATTCTATTGTTTTAATACAAATGAGTCAAGCTGAAGGGTATGATGCACAATAAAGTCATTTATTTGTTCACCCACTCCCAAGTTTAACAAAATAACTCAGATCTTTTCTCTAACTTGTAAAAATGTGTCTTCCTGAGTTCTTGTTTCTTATGCCAGCTTGGTTGCAGTCCTAGTTCACACGTGCATCTTACTGTCGGCTGCAGGGTTGGCTCAGTTGGATGGTTTTTATAGTAGTATGTCAAGTCTCCTACTATGTGAAAGTTTAATAGGAATAGATGAATAAATGAATCAGAAAGTGATAATCAGTTCTCCTGGGGCAAGATTAATGTAGGGGCTCACATTATTGGCTGTGGCCACCTGCAGCTCTTTCAGTAACTCGGTGATGTATCTTAGAAACTCGTGGTAGCTTTGAATGGACAGATCAATCAATCTTGTGGCCTCAGCAATGAATTTTTCATAATAATCAGAGAATTGGTCAGAAAAATCTTGCAGTTTGGAACTGAACTGCTGGTGGTACTCAGAAACGATTCCCTTCATTGCAGTGGGCCAGCTTTTAATTGTTTCCTTTGCCATAATAGAAAGCTCTGCAATCTTCTCCTTCCCCTTTCCATTTATATTAGCAAGGATGCTAAGACATTCTTTGATATCCCTGGGCATGAATTGCTCAATTTGAGTTGTGATTTTGGAAGCAAAATCAACAGCCCTGGCACTGTGTTCAGAATAGAAATCCCTCAGGATAACTAAGAGGGACTTGATCAGGTCAACCACCTTTTCTTCTACTTCATAATATTTTACTGTCCAGCCAACTATGCTTGGATCAAAATACTCTTCACGAAGAGCCTTTATGTACTGATGGACCTGCTGTAGTTTGTAAGACCCCTCCTGAAGTATGCTTTGAACAGAGTCATTGAACCCACTGAAGATAGGATATAGGTCTCCTCTTAGGAATTTAAAAGCATTTGGGATATATATTTTGAAGATCGTATTGATATAATCAGTGAAGCAAGCAGATCCTTTGTGTAGGCATTGTATGTCTTCTTCTATGATGTCTAAAATTCTCTCCAAAATGATCTGAAGTTCACTTAGTATTGCTGTAAAGTTAGTATCCTGGAGGGCTTCAGAGTACACTTGGATTAAGTCTGATGAAGTGTTTAAGAGCTTCCTGTACTCCAGAATCACATCTGGTAGTTTCCTGGCTTTTGAAATAAAAGGAAATTTAAATTTTATGTCATTGATTAAGCCTGATTTCTCAACTAGGTCTTGGACATAGGAAAGCAGTTTTTCTAAACTGCCATAGATACTCGAATATAGCTGAGACAGTGACTTCGCCGTTTCCCTCATGACCATCGTGCAGAGTTCATCGGCAGTATATGTTCCACCATTACCTGGGAGCTGGAATGTATTGTTTTTCAGGAAATGAATGAATGAATCAGTGAGAAACGTGACTGCCGTGTGGTACTTGTGAGTAGCATATGCTAGGCCGTCTACCACCGTGTCCTGGAGTCTCTCAGGGATGCTTTGGCCCTCTTGAGCCAACATTTCCTCATACAGATTCTGGGTCTTGCCTTTCCACTCCTGGTAGGCATCATGGGCTGCCTTCTGGAAATCCATGTTCATTTTATAAATCATCTCTCTGGCACTTTCAGCATTGTTCTGCAGACTCCTCCTTAGCTCTGAAGAAGCATTTCCCAGGTAGTACTTATTGACATAATCATAGATAGCCTCTGTAGCCTTGGGCACATTGCTTTTTAGGGAGCCCAGCAATCTGGAAGCTGCCTCTTCTTCCCAATTAATTTTGATGTGCTTTCCATCCTCAGACTTCTTGAACCTCCACTCAGTTTTGAATATGCTGAGTTTTCTGTCTAGAGGGGACTAAAACCAGAAGAATAAATCAGATAAAAGCAGAACATACTCTCAATGACTCTGATTATATAATATACTACACTAAAATTTCGTTGGCGCTTAAAAGTAAAGACCAGAGGAGGTCTTTCATATTCTGAAGGGGGATTTAGCCCTCTTTTGTTAGTTCGTGTGTTTGTTTTATGGTTAAATAGACCCACTGATGTTAATTTATCTTTATCACATGCTTCCTAGAGGATAAAAAGGTATGTGTGATATCTACTTAGTGGCATTTAACACTAAAGACTTCTTGGAATGGAAAATTGGGAAAAGGAGGAAAGAGGTAGGAAAAAAACACATTCTAGAATAAAGAAGAAAAAGTCCAATTCAAGAGCTCTAACTTCAGCATTCACCTGCCAAGCTAATGACTGGCTTTAGGCTTATCTCCTTGTAGCAATGTCATCTTTGATTTGGTCCCAGTAGAGCTTATAAAGGACATCAAATAAATTTGATGTACCTCAATCTAACAATTTCACTGTGGAGAAGAATTATGAAGCCTCAAAAAAGAAAAATCCAGAAAATATGATTTAAAAACTCTATATGTGGCAGAGTTTGTGCATGTCTTAGGAGATGAGGTATTGACTCTTGTCTTTGCCCAGAAAGCCATACGATAATTGTGCTAATTGGGTCTCATGGGTGTGTCTAATCATTAATCTCAGCAAAGATGTACTGTAATGTTTTCAGGACAGTAGTACCCAAAAGATGTGTGACTCGTTTTTCATCTAGTTTGAGAATGCTGTCAGAGAGCCGTCTAGAAGGAAATGAATCATCTCTAGTTCTCTACTTGCTTTTGAGCACGTGATACTCATCAGCTGGGACCCACCTGAGGGAGGAAGTAGACATTCAGCTCCACACTCTGGTCATCTCTGCTTGACTCCAGACCCACAGTGCCTATGGCTGGGGAGGCTGCTGAGGCAGACAGACTTTTCTCATCTTCTTTGTAGTGCAGATGGAGCTCAGTCAATACTGGGCTGGTGATGTCAAGGTGAGCCTCTCCCTGCCAGACCCTGAAATCAGAAAAGCAGATGAGTCATAACGAAATGGGGCCAGAGATGGCAAAGCGGCTCAGCAAGTTTTGAAGAGATTGCCAAGTGACAGTAAAACTTTCATACCAAAGTCCTTTAAATACACCATCATCCTTGTACTCCACATTGAAGTCACGGTGTTGAAGTGTTCCTTTGTTCTTACAGATGAACATATGATCTTCAATTTTGTGTGTTCCCACAACTGTATAGGAGAGATTTTATATGTCATTGGTACATCATTGTAAGAGTGTGTGTGTGTGTGTGTGTGTGTGTGTGTGTGTGTGTGTGTACTGAAAACTTGGACAGATACCTTAACCAATCACCTAACTTAAAAATTTAAAATATACCATGTGCAATTTGTAGATTTTTTTTGAAAAAGTATTATTATTATTATTTTTTGTGGTAGTACCGGGGTTTGAACCCAGAGCCTCATTACATGCTAAGCATGTTCTCTACCACAGAGCTAAAATCCCTATGATTTTTTTATTTTAAATAAACAGAAGGTATTATTAGTCTTTAAATTATTACAGAAAAAAGCTATTTTCTTTAAATTTGTTCTTCAATGTCAGTAGGTGTTCTAGTTTTGTTTTAAAAATATATGGTGGAACATACACGTTCTCCTTTTCATGCCACATTTTGCTACAGATAACAATTGTTCCTTTAGTGTTAATTAAGTATGTAATTATTTACTCAAAAACTCAATTGAAAACCCATAGTATCCAGGAGAGGTGGAAGAACGTTTCCTTACCTTTTAGGTCATACTCCAGAAACTGCCAGATTGAACTGCACGTGGAATCCAGGGAGGTTTCAACATGATCTGCTTTGTTTTTCAAACCAGCACTCCAAGTGACATTATACACAGGAGAGGCCACCCCAACATGTGTAGTCAGTGCTCCAAAGAAAGGAATAAAAATTCCTGCAGGTACAGAGAACTTGATGGATGGGATCTCAACAGTTTGCTCAGGCAGGGTGATGCTAGGCAGATCCACACCTGCAATCATGTTGGCTATCTCATTCAGATCCAAGCCAGCATTGCCAACTGGAAAGCTCTTTGGAAGTGTGAACTGGGACACAACAAACTGAACTTCAGGTATAGTTACCTCAAAAGCAGGAACAGAGGAGTCCTCCTCCGGTTTAGAGTATCGTGTTAACACATCAATCCCAGGGAAATTTACCTTGGGGAGCATTGTTAGGTTGAGGGCAAATGGTGAGGTGCTTAATTTCTTATAGATTTTTATTCCACTGAAGTCATTTAGTTTCAGCCCTGGTATAATGAATCTATCAGCCAGTTCTTGCACAGGGAGTGAGAAGAGATAGCCATTGGGGTTTTTGGTATATACAAGGGACGTTGAAGCCTGAAGATACTGTCTCTTTCCATCCATCTGTAAGAGTTCCTGCAAGCTCTTGCCATATACTGGTAGAAAGATGGTTTGTCCTTCTGTGGATCCTGCAATATCAAGGCGTACCTCTTCTTGGTCATTGGAGAACTGCACATTGTGCTGAAGGACCTGTGAATGAATCTGGACTTCACTTTTCCAGATGACCTTCTGGTTCTTAGTATTGGCTTTCAGGGTCACTTCCTGGTCAAAGTGATGGAGATCAAGAAGGGAACTGGGTTGACTCACATGAACCTGTAGAAGGGTTGACATTGTCCATGGGGAGAGCTCCAGGGTGGCTCTGCACATTTGCTTTCCTTTTGTGACAAAGAAGCTGTCTACCTGCAAATGGTTCTTAATACTGTGTTCCCATGTGGCGTAGATGCGTCGGAGAGTGGCTTCCCCAGCAAAATTTTCTCCTACTTCAATGTTCCAGATACGATCAACTATGGAAGCTCCTTGTAGCCTTACTGAAGATCGAGTACCCTTGGAATTCAGGTATGTGTTGGCCTCACTGGCAACACTTCCTGAATATTCCTGCGAAAGGACAGAACCTTTGATATTTCCTTTGGTAGATGACTCAATGGAAAAGTAGGAAGTGAGACTTTCCAAGCTGAACTTGTGGTCGATACCTCCCTTAGCAGTGGAGTGCAGCTTTGAGGAGTTGAAGTCGTAGTTTAGTTCAATGGATGATGAGAGAGTGGGCTTTGACTTGGCATTTCCGTTCAGTTCCTGCTTGAAGTTCATTGTTAAAATGGGAACATGGAGGCTTGCAGTTGTTTTCACGGATGCTTCCATGTTTTTCTTGGTTAAGCTAATGGTGCTGTCATGATTGCCTTTTACAAATTTGTTAGTGAGAGAGACAGCTATGGCCAGTCCTCTTTTCTGCGTCAGACGTGAAGTGCCCTCCAATTTGTACTGCAGGGCATCCGTGACAAATGAAGAGGAAGAGAGGAAACGAGCAACAATGTCTGACTGGTTGTAAAGTCCAGCATTGATATTCAGCGTGATGACACTTGATTTGAAAGAAAAGTCATAGGTAAAATTGCCCAGGGCTGGAATATAAATTTTGTCAATAGGGCTCAATTCCTTGAAATCTGGGAGGGAAAACTTGAGTAGATTCCTAGGGACATGAAGTACCGGCAGCTCCAGGGATGGCAGCACTAACCTGTATGAAGGCACGATGACATTAGGTCCTGGAATTGTGACACTTGGGGTGCTTATTGCTTTGGGTATCACATGGCTGGAGGCCATTGTCTCTACAGCAAATGGAGACACTTCAATGTTGACAAATGGGATAGTGTACCCATGACTTTGGAAGGCCCTGGGGGGCTGAATGAGGGAATTTTCTGTTTTGTACTCATCAAACTTAATCTTTGCTTCATTATAGGATGTGGTAAGAAAATCTAATGCACTGTCTCTGACTTCCTCAAATTTCCTGTCCCAGGAGTTGACATTGTTGAGAATAAACTCATAAAAAGTCCTCAGAGGAATCATAAAGGCATGCCTGTCTCTGTTCTTTTTATATTGAGCCTTTACACTTAAATCAAATGATTGCTTTGTTGTCTTCAAAAATTCTTTCAAGCCTGTTTCTTCCCATATGGAGAAATCCTTCAGTAAGGGAGTTGTGAGCCCTATATAAGGTAGAGTAATTTCAGGAATTGTTAAAGGTATGTTTAAGAAACCCAAGTTGGCATCTCCATTCATCC
>CABHPH010121412.1:19312-44687 GCA_902168325.1 Peromyscus nudipes | reverse complement strand
TCAGGCATTCATTCAGGCATTCATTCAGGCATTCATTCAGGCATTCAGGCATTCAGGCTTTAATAAATATGTGCCAGAAATTATTTTAGGAGGAAATGCATATACTGCCATCATGAGACATTTGAGGGAAAATAACTTTCAACTAAGTGTTGTTGAAATGAATTTTGAATGAAGGGACAGATGCAATTAATTTTGGGTGTGTGAAGTGTGCTCTTTTCTTGTGGCTTTTATTTTATAGTGAAGAATCACAAAATATGCTCTAGCAAGTAGATGAAAGGGAGGAAGAATGAATCTGAGAAGCAGTCTGTTTGCTGTTCAGGGTATATCTGCAGCTTCTACAGATCCTAAGGTAGTGCCTCTAATTCTTTGCTGTCAAGATGCTAAGCACAAATATCAGACATATTTCATATTTAGTATGGAATGTGGTGCAAACCATGCAGGGGAAAGGCTAACTACATTTACTAGAGCTAAGGTTGGCTAAGCCTCTGTCCCTTTGTAAAATAAAAAAAAATAAGGCACCCATACCTTAGGGATTGCTTTGAGGCAATGCTTATCAATACAGACTGACTATACACCATGTGAAACATGCAAATATTCAGAAGCCAAAACATTGGAAATATTGTACAAAGACAATGGTTTCAAAAGTAACCAACTGAGGCAAAGCCTCTGCAGTCTATAATTTTAAAAGCACTCTAGGTGATTCTGAGTGCACTATAGTTCAGGGCACATTGTTAGAAGCTGGCAGTGATGGTACATGTTTATAATCCCAAAAATTGGTAGGTAGAAGCAGGAAGATCAAGATAAGTTCATCCTTGGCTACAGGTAAGAGCCTGTGCTACGTGAGGCCCCATCTCTCACTACCCCCAAAGAACCATTGCTACAGGTCTTAAACTACTTAATCTAAAATTGGCTCAAATTAGATATATTGGGCTGGTGAGATGGCTTAGCAGGTGGGGAAAAGCACTTGCCATGTAAACCTGACAACCTGAATTGGATCCCTGGATCCCACGGTGGAATGAGAGGACTCCCACAAGTTACCTCTGACCTCCACAAACACACTGTGGCAAGTATGAACCTCTGCTCACAAACATGCTTCACACATAAACAACAACACCCAAAAACCACATTGGGACTGAAGAGTCAGCTCAGCGGTTAAGACACTGACTCCTCTTCCAGAGGACTTTGACTCCCAACTATTCATAATTCCACTTCCAGAGGATCTGACGCCCTGTTCTGGTCTCCTCCAGCACTGCACATAGGAAGAACACATGTGCATAAAAGAAACCAATCTTAAAAACTGACAAATTAGATATGCTTAGCTAATACCCATCTAGAACATTTCTAATGATTATTAGTGACAGAAAGATTAAGTCATTTTTGTCGCCTTCTAAAATGGTGAATGAATTGCTTTTCTAGTTTCCAGGCATTTCTTCAAAAAATTTTTGTGTATGTTCATGTGTATGCAGATGCATGTGTGTGTGAGCTTATACATGGAGGTCAGAGGTCAACTACTGTTGGTTGGTCTTTTGTCTTTTGGGGGACCCACCAGCCAGCTCCCAAATAAATCACACACTCTTGCCAGCCACAAGAATATATTATAGAGATTCAGCTGTGTATTAAAGCTATACTTTGACCAGTCAAGGGTCTGTCAAAAGGCCAGCCATTTATTATGACTTTTGGTGTTATCCAGCTTTTAATATTTCAGCTGTCTTCTGCTATGAAATTCTTGCATGCCCAAATATTCCCAGACCAATTGGCAAACAGTTCAGTTCCTCAGACCTGCTGAACTTCTAGGTAACTAACTTCCCTGCAGGAGCCAGTACTTGGATAAAGTCATGTAGGCCAAGACAAGCTGGCCGGAGACATAGCTTTGTTTCTTGTGCTAATGAAGCTCAGAGCATCCTCTTGCCTTGAGGCCTAGTGGCTCTCCAGAGCAATTGGTTAAGAACAAAAGAGGTTTTTACATATCAAGGTGGAAGGTAGAGCAACATTCCTGAGGAGGCAGAGAATCCTGTGGCCAGGGGAAGGACAGACAGGCTTTTTTCTGTAGAGTGGACAGAATGGCATGACCAGGGAGAAGAGAAGAACACAGAGGTAATGTAGATGGTAAGGCAGAACTTTTGAGCCAGGAGCAGAGAGCAAGTAGAGATGGAGGAGAAGGGCTGTGGGATGGTCTGTATGTCAAACATGTTGCTTATTGGTCAATGAATAAAACACTGATTGGCCAGTGGTCAGGCAGGAAGAAATATAGGCGGGACAAGGAGGAGAGAATTCTGGGAAGTGGAAGGCTGAGGAGACACTGCCAACCGCCGCCATGACAAACAGCATGTGAAGATGCCGGTAAGCCACAATCCATGTGGTAAGGTATAGATTTATAGAAATGGATTAATTTAAGATATAAGAACAGTTAGCAAGAAGCCTGCTACAGCCACACAGTTTGTAAGCAATATAAGTCTCTGTGTTTACTTGGTTGGGTCTGAGCAGCTGTGGGACTGGCGGGTGACAGAGAATTGTCCTGACTGTGGGCCTGGCAGGAAAACTCTAGCTACAGAGAAGAAACAGAGGACAAAGATGAGGTGGAAGCATAAGAGCTAAGTTGTTAGCAGGACTTTGAGGGAACAGTAAATGAGGGGACAAAGAGTAACTGAGTGTCAGGAAGGAACTGAAGCTATGTAGACAGGATTTCATCCCAGAGAAATAAAGTAGACAGATAAAGAGCTTGGTGTATCTAGATTTATTTTTGTCCTGAATGCCTGATGGAGCTGTAGCTGAATAGATGGAATTTTGTCTTAGAGGAATAAAGTTAACAGACATAAGAGCATAGTGTACGTAGATTTTTTTTCCCTCAAATACCCACACTGGATGAAACGAAATCCCGGACCCTGGGTAATCCATAACACATGGAGCCTTATTCTTAGTTATGAGTGTCTGGCCTTAGCTTGGCTTAGTTTCTAGCCAGCTTTCCTTAACTTAAATTATCCCCACTACCTTTTACCTCTAGGCTTTTCCTTTTCTCTAACTTCTGTAAATCTTACTTTTTCTCCATGGCTTGCTGTGTAGCTGGAGCCATCCTCCTCCTCTGGCTGCTTGATCTTAGATCTCTCCTCCAAGTTTTCTCCTTCTACATATACTCTCTGCTTGCCAGCCCCACCTATCCTTTCTCCTGCCTTGCTATTGGCCAGTTCTTTATTAAGCCATCAGGTGTTTTACACAGGCACAGTAACACAGCTTCACAGAGTAAAAAAAATGCAACATAAACACAAGTAACACACCTTAAAATAATCTACATTTCTCTTTTTTTGTCTAAATAAAAATGAAAGTCTTACTTAACCATAGTAAGACTATATACAATAGCAATTATCAAGTAAGGATTGCATTCACTATATTCTGTCCATTTGTAGTTAGTACAGTCAAAGAAAATAATGCATTATCTATCCTATCTTAATGAATCCAAAGTTTTACACCTAACTTACTTTCTATCATAACAGAAAAACTGCAACTATAACTTCAACTCCATCAAAGACCCAGAAAGATGTAATATTATCTAACAACTATGGTGATATTTTATTTGTGCTGAAATGTGATTTTATTTGTATGTTAATAAATAAAGTTGCCTGGGGGTCAGAGCTAATAGCAAGCCATAGCAGACGTCTGGCAGTGGTAGCACACTTAATCCCTTAATCCCGATCACATGACAGGCAGATCTCTGTGTGTTCAAGGACACCACCAGCATGGAGACACACGCCTTTAATCTCAATACCAACCATAGAAGACCTGGAGATCTGTATAGACAGGCAGTGATGAGGAGGTCATGTGGTTGGGTTTACAACCAATGAGAAGGCAGAACAGAAAGTCAATAAAAAGACAGACACACAGGAAGTAGGCCTCTTTCTCAGGGGAAGGATGACAGCGACAGCAAGGGGTAAGAAGGTGGTCTTAGCTCTTGGCTGCTGCTCGATCTCTGGGCTTTTAACTCTGCATTTGGCTCTGTGTTTCTTATTTAATAAGACTGTTCAGAATTACATCTACAAACAACAGAGACATTTGGCTGCCTGGACAGTCACCCAAAGTTCCTCTGCAATGTTGGGGCATCTATCTTTAGCCTAGAGGCCTAGAATATCTGGCAGACTTTTCAGTGAAGCAGAAAATTTGAAAGACTGTCCTGCCTTGTACTGGTAAATTTCATCAGTCATTTTCCTCTATGTCCTACAGAATGTCTGACAGACTCTTCTGTGAAGCAGGAATTTTGAAAGAATGTCCTACCTTGTTTTGGCAAAGTTCAACAGTCACTTTCCTCTGTGTCCTGCAGAATATCTGGTAAACTCTTCTGTGAAGCAGGAATTTTGAAGGACTGTCCCACCTTGTTTTGGCAAAGTTCAACAGTCTTTTTCCTGTGTGTCCTGCATGTTCAGTCTGTACAGCACATTTTCAGCAGTCAAAGGTAAGAACAGTTTCTTTGCCTAGTGACTAACCTTGCCACAATGAAAGCAAACTCCATAAGGAGTTTCTTCAATGCCTGCATCTTCTCTGAAGTAAGTTGGTGTTACCAAGAGCAGATGTGTCTCACTGTCATGAAAAACCTTAAGTTAACAAAACATTAAATGCCATATTCTATAGATCTTTGACATAATTGAAGACCATCTATCTAAAACATATCTTTTTTTTGTTGTTTTTGTTTTTTGTTTTTTGTTTTTTGTTTTTCGAGACAGGGTTTCTTCTGTGTAGCTTTGCGCCTTTCCTGGAACTCACTTGGTAGCCCAGGCTGGCCTCGAACTCACAGAGATCCGCCTGGCTCTGCCTCCCGAGTGCTGGGATTAAAGGCATGCGCCACCACCGCCTGGCTTAAAACATATCTATTTAACCTAGAAAACATACCTAACATATCTACAAATTTGATTGTTATAAGTGACTACTGACTTATGTTTCTTGACTATCCTACATAGTTTAAAATAACAGCTTTCAAAAACTAGAATTTTACCTTACATTTTAAAATAAACTGCATAGGTACAACATCTTAAATAAGAATAGAAATATATATACAATATGTTGTAACAAAATAACCTTAAATTTTTTATCAATATACAAAAATCCTTTAAACAAGAGTAGAACCATATATACAGTGTAACAAAAATAATTTTAAATTTGTATCAATGTACTATAGTCCTCTAAATGATAATAAACATCTATAACCCATCAAATAATCAAAAGCCACTCACATGTCCCAATTCTTGGGAATGTAGGCACAGTTTTTTTCTACATACTTCTTCCTGCTGTCTGTGGATGAAGTATCTTTAGGGTCCCAGAGAGAAAATTTTGAGAGAATGACCAAGTCCTGGGAAGACCAGCAGTAACCTTTGCTGATAGATATCACCTGTCAAGTCTCAGGAGGTCTCACCTGATCAAACCTGCTCCATATTAACCCTGAAGGAATCCACAGCCTCTCATCTTCAGTGGGAACAAAACTCCAAAGCATTTGATTTCCATTTGACAAATAAATATATATTTTTCACTTCTTTTTTAAAGTTAAGGCATTTCTACAATATCTAGACTGGTTCAGTTCAGCAGTCCAGTTCACAGTCCCATGTGTCCTAGCAGCTGTCTTTTGCTTCTCAACAGTCAAAAAATTCAAAATCAACACAATAACAAACAGAATCCAAACTACGTGTGTATTTCCCACTTTACGTGGCTTTTTTTCTTTCTTATGTTACTTTACTTCTCTCTATAAAGACTCTTATTTACAAAACTATTCATTTTTTAATATTACTATACCCCTTTTCTTTTCTTAAGTCAACGCACATTGTTAAACACACTGTAACCTGTTTAGAGGTTTTTCCGTCTGGACCTCCTTTCCTGCTTATCTCTGGTCTACTTCACTGCATGAGCAAACTTTAAACTGCTCAGGTACACCTGGATTCTCCCTGTGGCTGTCTGGCTGGCTCTGTCCACTCCTTGGGTCTTGAAAGCCAAGCCTGCAACCCTCCTCCTGGTTGGGGTGAGTGACCTAAAACTGCATTCAACCTTCCTGGCCGTGGAAGCCAGCGCCTGTGCCGCCACAGGCAGTTTTTACTTAGCTTTCCTTTAGTGTTGCCAGCTGAACAGTAGGACCTCTTAAAGGAGACATGTCCTTTTTTTTGTTGTTCAGCTTTCTCAGGCTCTAAATGGATATTTGAGCCCCAAGTTGGTACACCATTATATTGTTGGTAGGTTTTTGGTCTTTTGTGGGATCCGCTACCCAGCTCCCAAATAAATCACACATGGAGGCTTATTCTTAATTATGAATGACCAGCCTTAGCTTGACTTAGTTTCTAGCCAACTTTCCTTAAATTAACCCATCTATCTTTTGCCTTGGGGCTTTTCCCGTTCTCTAACTTCTGTAAATCTTACTCTTATTCAGTGGCTTGCTGTGTAGCTGGGTGGCTGGCCCCTGGAGTTCTCCTCCTCTGGCTGCTTGATCTTAGATCCCTCATCCCAGATTTCTCCTTCTATTTATTCTCTCTGCCTGCCAGCCCCTCCTATCCTTTCTCCTGCCTTGCTATTGGCCAGTTCTTTATTAAACCATCAGGTGTTTTACATAGGCACAGTAACACAGCTTCACAGAGTTAAACAAATGCAATATAAACAAAAGTAACACACCTTAAAATATTCTACTACAGTCAACCTCAGGTGTTATCCCTCAGCCTTGTGTTTCCTTTTCAGATTTATTTATTTTATTAGTATTATGGTTTGCCTGCATGTACATGTATATATAGCATGCATACCTGGTACTCTCAGAGGCCAGAAGAAAGTACTGCATCCACTGAAACTGGAGTTATAGAGGGATGGGAAGCACCATACAGGTGCTGGGAACTGAACCTGGGTCCTTTGAAAGAACAGCAAGTGCTCTTAACCTCTGAGCCTTTCTCCAGACATGACCTTGGTTTTTGAGACAGGTTTTCACTTGGACCTGGGGTTTGCCAGTCTCTGTCTCCCAGGTTGTAATTACAACCGTGTACCACCAAGCCTGACTTCTTTTCCACAGGGGTCCCAAAAGACTGAACTTAGGTCCTTGTCCCTACAAGTCAGTCACTTTACTGACAGCCATCTCCCTGGCCTCCTTTTTGCAATTTGCTCATGTTGCTTTACATGTGCACCTGGAAAGAAGGGCAAAAACAGACATCTCAGGTTCTGGGTGTCCACTAACGTAACATGACAGCCTTATTTAGTCACTATTGGGCTTTGAATATATATCTGTGGGTACCACAAGACAGTTCTCGTAATCAAGAAGTAAAGAAGCAGATTGACAAGGTCAGAAACACTCGTATGAGGATGGGGAACTTAGTGAGGAACTTATTAACCTTTCTTCATTCCCTTTCCCCCAGGATGTGTTAAAATAACCACCACAGTCTGTTGATTCTTCCTCCATAAAATTTCCTGTCATTTCTCTCCATCTACACAATTGCTTCCCTAAATCAGACCTTTTGCTCTTTGTCTTTTTAGGCCTTCCTGCCCTGAAGTTCTTCCTTCCTCTCATAGCTAGTTTGATGTTTATAATAAAAAGACACTCTCCAGATGTCTTCCCTCTGGACTTGGGCAATCTTCTAAGAGGCAAATCTCACTTGTCATTTCCTTTCTTGTAACCCACAAGGGCTTTTCGTTGTGATGAAGTATAAACTGTTGAATGCCTGCATAGATTTCTCCTGCTTTGGCTAAGTTTAGAGCAGGATACAAGACCATAAGGGAACAAGCTGGGGTGTGACTTATGAGGTGGGCTGTAATTAAATTTCCAAGTAATATAGATAATATGCCAGTATCTAAGCATTAATCAACAGGTGTAGATTGCCTAGCATACTATATAGCAGTGATGGCTTTATTGAGAAGGCTGGGTAAGGATATAGAAATCTTGGAAAATGAATAGGATTTATATAGCATCATAGCTTAATATTATTGTACAAATGACATTTCTGAACATTTAAAATGGTATCTGCTTTCGTGATGAAATACCCTGACAAAAACAACTTAGAAAGGTTTTATGAATCCATCATGGTGGGGAAGACATGGCTGATCATATGGAAACCACACTCAGGCTGCAGAGGCTGTGTTCTGGTAGCCCCTGCTTATCTAAACAGCTTTCAGCTGGGCTCTCGCAGATGGGAGCACTCCCAAGTTCTTAGTTCTGGCTGTGACAAACCACCATAGATGTGCTGGCAAGGTGTGGTATGGTACCTGGGGAGGATCCAGGGTGTAGGCAGCTGCAGGTAGCTGCCTTCTTGACAGCCTCACATGTAGAAGGGAGAAAGAGGAGTCAGCTGCTGATTTTTCTTATAAATGCATGGATTTCATCATGAAGCTCTGCTCTTAGGACCAGGTACCTCTCCAAGGCCACCATCTTCAAATACCTTCACATTGAGGTTCCTACAGATGAAACTTGGGGGTACAAACACTCAGTCCATAGTAGGTGTTCCAGGTGACTGAGTATTACAGGCATCCCTATAGCATGCTGATCCCTCTATGCCCAGACACCTCTTCCATGTTCTCTCTCTTTATCATTTGCTTCTGTGACTCTGTTGTTCTGTTTTATTTGTTAACATTGATACTTCCACTGTCTCTCCCTCACCTCTTGATTCTGTTGATAACTATTTCCTTTTTTGTCTGCTTGTTTGTTTGCTAACTTTTTGTGTATACTGAAAACAACTTTTCCTTTAAGAATTACCTCGAGCCAGTTGGTTTTCACTGTTTGACTTGGGTTGATAGTTCTTGTCATCCTTATTTCTTATTGTGTGGTATCTGAGGGGGACAGAGTTAGCATTATTGTGTTGGTGTTTGTTTTTTTAGTTTGTTTGTTTGTTTGTTTTTGTTTTGACAGTGTTTCATGTATTTCAGCCTGGCCTCAGACTTGCTATGCAGCTAAGAATGACCCTAAACTCCTGATCCTTCTGCCTCTACCTCCTGAATGCTGGGATTACAAGATGTGCATCACTCCTCCCAGTTTATACAGTGCTGGGGATGGAGGTCAAGGCTTTGTGCATACTAGGCAAGCATTCCATCAACTGAACTACATCTCCAGTGCATTACTGCTTTTTTTTTAAAAGTAGAATTTCCAGGGAGATTATGTAGATGAAAGTGTACCTGAAATTGATTTGGATGACTTCTCTCCTGTGTTTATTGCTGTGACTTTTGGTAGAATTCTGTTCCAGTGGTACTGGTTCTAGGACATTAGTGTACATGTACATCCTTGAAGAATGTCGCTTGCTTGTGTGCAGGACATGAAGGTTCCAAACTCTTTGAAATCCAGTACGTGTACTATGTTGCTAATCATGGCATTATTCTCTGAAGACTCAAGATTCAAAATTCTGGACTTGTAACTTTCCTTTTCCCCTACGTCTAATCCTTTAGAATCACTCAGGTTTATTTGTTATGCTCCCCACAGATGCATTTTCAATTTCTTTTCTGCTGCCATGATCTGGTTTCTGCTCCCTTTACTAGTCATTTCTATCACATTCTCAGTTTCTTCATTTACATTGCTGTGTCTTGAATGTGAAGTGTCTCTCACAGACTCATATGTTTTAACACTTGGTCCCCATCTGGTGGTGCTGTTTGGAAGGCTGTGAGACTTTAAGGAGGTAGAGTCTGTGAAGCAGGTGGGTCCCTGGAGAAGGGCCTGAGGGTTTTATAGTCTGGTCTTGCTTCCTGGTCCCCAAGGTGAGAATTTTTTCCACCAACTCAAATAAAGTTGAAAAACAAGCCAGAATATAGTAGAGACAAAAGTTTAAATCTTATTGATTGAAAAGGGTAATAAAACTTTAGTATTTCCCTCCTCCCTTTTGATGTCTCTTGAAGGTTCTGATGAGAGGTCTCTGTTGACTCGGCTTGCCTGCCAGTCGGGAAGTTCCAGAGAACAAGGAGCAGAGGGTTGATTGACATTGACACTGACAATTTCTGGCTCTAAACTGTTGTATTTTCTTTCTTCTTTCAGTTAGGTCATAGTATAAACTTCTGCCCATCTCCACTTGAATCTTTCTTTGTAGTATGTAGCATGAATTGTTAGAAGGTCTTATTAATGAAAAGGAGCCAGATATTGGGGTGAATGCTGAAAGATCAGAGAAACAGAGCAAGTCACAGCCAACCTCACCTCATCAACTCCTCAGCTGATCTTGTTTCCTCAAACTGAAAGCTTCTGAGTCCTCACTCGAATGGATCTCAGCTGAACAGCTGCTCAAAAGCCTAAAAGATTAAAAAGCCTCTAGTTCCTGGTCCTCACGCCTTATATATCTTTTAGCTTCCTACCATCACTTCCTGGGATTAAAGGTGTGTGTCTTTCCCAAGCAAGACATGAGATCTCAAGTGCTGGGATTAAAGGCATGTGCCACCACACCTGGCTCTGTTCTCAGTGTGGCCTTGAACTCACATAGATTCACATGGATCTCTGCCTCCCAAATGATAGGATTAAAGGCATGTGTGCCACCATTTTCTGGCCTCTATGTCTATCTAGAGGCTGTTCTGTTCTCTGACCCCAGATAAGTTTATTAGGGTGCACAATATATTGGGGAACACAATATCACCAGAGTGGTATTTTTTTTGTGTGTTCATGTTTCATTTAATTTGAAAAAAAAGGTTTAATGTGATATAGTTGATAAAGAAATTTAAGGCAGTGAGCTTGTGCTCTAATGAAGTCACATGGTTCACTTGTCCCCTCCCCCTTTTTTGGTTTTTCAAGACAGAGTTTCTTTGTGTCACAGCTCTGGCTGTCCTGTGTTGCTGAAGTTTACCTGGTCCTGCCCAACTCCTGTGGCCCTGTGGCCACTTGAACCCAAGTAAACATACAGAGGCTTATATTAATTAAAAATGCTTGACTGTTAGCTCAGGCTAACTATTGACTAGCTCTTACACTTAAAATAACCCATAATTCTTATTTATGTTTAGCCATATAGCTTGGTACCTTTTCTCAGTTCTGCCTTCACATCTTGCTTCCTCTGTGTCTGGCTGGCAACTCCTGACTCAGCCTTCCTGTTCCCAGAATTCTCCTCTCTGCTTATCCTGCCTATGCTATACTTCCTGCCTGGCTACTAGCCAATCAGTGTTTTATTTGTCAACCAAATCAGAGCAACACACATTCACAGCATACAGAACGACATTCTCATCAGTCCTGAAACTCGATTGGTAGACTAGGCTGGCCTTAAACTCACAGCAATCTGCCTGCCTCTGCCTCCTTAGTGCTGGGATTAAAGGCGTGCGCCACCTCCTGGTTCACTTACCCTTTCAATGCTATTTCTTTAACAAAATTTTATAATCTGATTTTCCCATAGTTTGAAAACCATAATTTGTAATGATATGTGGGACTTGGTTCTATAATTAACTGAGATTTTTTTCCCTTTAGGTCAGACAAGGTAAAGATGGTTTCTTTTTTTTGCCTCACAATTCCTTCTTTAGAAACAAATAGTATTTCTCATAAAATCCTATTTATTCTGCATATAGTATTAAAATGCTAATATAAATGAAGAATTTAAACTTCTCCTGCAATACCAACCCCCCAGGCAAGGTGTGCCCACTGCAGCAATAATGGCATGACTGACTGATGACAACCGATGCCTGACAAGATTTGAGACTGTCTCAAAGAAGAATAACTTCATGATGTTTCCAATACCAGTGAGATACTGATGAGACTAGGGACGACAGTGAGTGGTTTTAGGCCACTCTTGTCAGTGTGAGGACCATGTCTGCCATACACACTGGCCTCCTCACTGGGAAGCTTGAGTCCTTTTTCCAAAAGGATGTCACGCCACTCCCAGACTCAGGTCCTCATTTCCAACTTCATGTCTTGGATCTCCAGGTCCTCCCATTTCATCCCTCACTGTGTGAGTCCTCTTTCCAAATGTGTTTAGCCTCTTATGGAAGCTGAAATAATGATTCTTCCTATTAGACTCCCTGTTGCTTCTTTACAAGAACAGTATGAATCAGACTCTGGGAGCAAATTGTGCCCTTATTTCTCCCTAGAGCCCAGAGAAGGAAAATTCTTATAAATTCTAATTCATTTAAATTGCCTCAAGGATTGGTCTCCGTGGCTTATTTCAATTTTATATAAAGTGTTTAGAAACCAAAATAAAATAGAGTTATAGAGTGAGGAGGAAGAAAGGATTTCTAGAGCCTCCCCAAGGAGCAGTAGGGAAATACTCAACTGTTGAATCAATTTTAAAGCACCCTGAAATCTCGGTAATAGCTTGATGACAAACAATGAGTCACTCACAGGGAACCTTTGAAGTAGCTCTTGTGAGATGAACTTAGGGTAAAAGTGTATTTAAAACTCGTCATTTGGAGGAGAGTGCTGTCTGCTTTGTCCTCAAATGCCAACCAGAGGAAGTACTATGTGCTAAGTGAAATGCCAGTGCTGTTCTCCGTAGTGAGGCACACATCTTAGGGAACATAAAGTAATGGCATGTTCACTGAATTGTTGTCCTAAAGCAATCATGGTGCAGTGGTCATGGTGATGACCTCTACTGGGTAGTGAAGGGAGAGGGCCGACATTTATGTGTTAGGATGTAAGAGCCTCGGAGTAGTTGAAATCAAGCCAATGTGTGACAAGCAGTGTCCTTCAATTGACTTGTTCACTCATAGACTTAACTGAGTTTACACACGGACTATTTAAATGGAGGGGCTATGGCTTTGTTAGTCTTTCCTCGAGCGCTCCAATGAAGATGATAGGAGCAAGAACATCAATCAACTAGCCTTCAGAAATGGCGAGGCATCAAAGAGGCACAGCTCTAAACAGCAGGGAGTGTTGGGGAACCACAGGCAGAGGTCAGAACGTGGAGAGCCTTTTGAACAGAGGACATAGGACTGAGGTCCCAGGATGTGTGGTATTGTGAAGCACTAACACATGTGGCTTCCTTCCTGCCTTTGAAATTTTTGCTCAGTTCTTAAATAATATAAGAACTATGAATGGAGCTCTTCCAGTGCTTCCTTCTGCCTTATGTACCCAGCATCTTCAGGCCTTGCACTGAGGAAGGAACTAATGGGGGACTAGTAGGGTCAGGAGAACGGTGTGGGAGGAATGCTGGGCCGTCACTACACAAGCAGTGAAGTCAACATGAGGATGCATGCTAAAAGCTTTCAGGACATTTTGTAACACTCCAGAAAAGCATTTATTCTTTTCCTTTCTTTGGAAGAAGTTCACATATTTTGTTCCTAACAACTGAAGTCTGTTTTGTGTGCAAATGGATTCAAATGCACATTGAAGGCCAAGGTATCAAAGCACTGTTCTTATATCTTTAAATTCTGTGTTTCTACTCTGCTTTCTCTGAGGTGCTACCATATGAACATTAACTTTATGTGCAGGTTCTTTGGTAATGTTATGGCTCATGAGGTCTCTGCAGCTAGTTGCATTGTAATTAACAGTCCAGGAAAGTGTGACCATTTTCTAGTTGCTGCTAGAATCCCATATGTCCTCTTCCCTATAGTCAGCAAAGGCAAGGAGTTGGTTTTACAATCATAGGATGAAATTTTTAGAGAAAGCCTGGCATGGTGGTACACACCTTTAATCTCAGCACTTGGAAGGCAGAGAAGACAGGTGGATCACTGAGTTTGAGGTTAGCCTGGTCTACATAGTGAGTTCCAAGATAGCCAGAGCTACATAGTGAGACTCTGTCTGAAAGAAATTAATTAAAAATGAAGTAGTTTTGTAGCCAAAGGAGGTAGAATTAGTTAATACTTTGGTTCTCAACTAGTTCTGGAAAGCTTGCAGTAGAAAGCATTTTTTGTTTGCTTATTTTTATCTCAGTGCTGGGGACTGAGTCTAGAGTTTTCTTCATGAAAGAGAAATGCTTTACCACTGAGTGACAACCCCAGTACTCTTTTTACTTTTTTTCTCCTTTGAGTCAGAGTCTCTAAGTTGCCCTAGCTGGTCCTGAACTGACTCTGTAGTCCAGACAGGATTTGAAGTTGTGATTCTCCTGCCTCAGCCTCTTGAACAGCTGGGATGACAGGTATGTACTGCCAGGCCTGGCTCCTTGGATCATTTATAAGCAGTCTACTCAGTCCTTTATTCTCTTTGTATGAGGGAGAGTCCTGGTTTGCCCAGGACTGAGGACATTCTAAAAGCTCCTGTGAGAGACTGTGGTAGGCAGGCATAATCTAGCCAATGTTCTATGAGTGTATTTATTGATTACATAAATTGGTACCTTCAGGCACTGATGAAAGATGGTGCTTCTCACCACAGCCTGAATCACTTGAAATCTTTGGCTTGTTTAGAAGCTAGGAAGAGTTTGGAGATTCAAGCTGAACCAATTACCACAAACTTCACTTAATGTTTGAAATTCACAACTTTCAGGGGAGAAACAGCATCTTCTGCCACTTGGCACCCAATTGCTGATCAAACCAATAAAAAGCAATCTTTTTTGTGTTAGCACCTTCATTTCCTCTGTGAGCTTCCAGGTCAGCTCTCCAGCCTGTTATCCTGGCTTACGTCAGAAAAATGTTCTGTGAAAGGCCCAGTGACAACAGATTTGCAGCTCCCACCTCATCTTCTTCCTCTATTCTTGTCCTTTGGAATACTTTAAAGGTGTCTAAATCATTCTTAGTCCCACAGTTGCATAAAAACAGGCTGTTGGCTAGGTTTTGCCACTGCCCCTCCAGCCCACAGCTACCACTAAACTCCAATTTAAGGATAACTGTGGTCATAGTGACATCGACTTGCTGGAGTCCTAAGACAGGAACTGTATGATCTTGGACTTAAACATTTCTATACAATTCCAGCCTTCCAGGTTTGTGCGGCACTGGAGGTAGAACCTGGGGCTTTGTGCCTGTTGGGGGGTGCTCTACTTACTGGGCCACATCCCCAGCCCAACTTTCATCCTTTCCATTGCTCCAGTTCTATCTCCTAGAGTTGATCCTTGATGCTGACAGCTTTATTTTCACAAAGAGTGAGCCTTTGTAAACAACATAACATGACCAGCTGCTGCTAGAAAGAATATACCACTATTGATTGCACTAAAACTGAAATCACTGCATTTGAATTTTTCATTATTTCATGAATGAATTTACTGACCATTATCAAATGGCTACCATATCTTAGCACTTTTCTGAGAGCTGGAGCTATAGCTGTGCATAAGACAAACTTGTTCCCTCTGCCACAAAGACTGAACACTGGACTGAACACTGGAAGGCAAGAGTCATAACTGAGGGTCCAGTGGTTTTTGGATTTCTGATATTGCCCCCATCTAGTCAATCAATATATGCATTCTGGGGTAGATGGATTGGAGGTATAGTAATCTGGAGTGCAGAAGAGAAGTTGGATTAAGGAAGAGTTTTAGTCATTTGGTTTATTGAATTAACTTACCACTATGCACTTCATACAATTCTCAGATATTTTAGTTAGTCAAGGTTCCAGATGTTTAAAAAGGCAACTTTAATACAATGATCAAAGCCTGTGCTCAGTGATGCTCTAATATTGCTCTAAGAGCTTATTAAGGGATAACTTGTAAACACACCAGTTTCTAGACCTCCTCTCAGAGATTCTAACTAAGGATGGAGCCAGGAAGGTGTATTATGTCGCACCCACCTCGACCAGCAAGGAAGACACGACACCGAGCTCTTCTTCAAGCTGTTTATTCAGGCCTTTTACAATCTTTTTTTCTGACCCCGAAGGGAGCCTGTACCAGCCTATTATAGGTCTCATTCCACTGACCACCACACGCCACGTGGGATCCCAGGATAGGTACATGTATGCCATAGCAAGCCGTAATCGAAAACCAAGCCAAATACGGAGCTGCTTTTCTCTAAATGTCCCGCCGGTGGGAAGGCAGGGACAGGATGTCAGCGCCATCTTTAAGGCGCGGCAGCGCGGTGAAACAGCTCTCCACAGTATTATATTAAACTCCTCATATAATTCTGAAGTACACAGTCCATGGTGTATACTTTGATAAATAACTGCTTAATATAGAAGGCAAGGGTCTTCTTCTTCCTCAGTCCTTCAAGAATGCAACAGTTGTTACTAGGACCCCATTCTCCAGGTCCACCTTGGACATCCCTTAAGAAGCCTTGGTCTTCTGTCTTATTTGCCTGTGTAATTACCCAACATATGCTTCCTCCTCTTTGATTCTGACTAGAGCTGTGTTTGGGTTTTCTTTTCTAAAAAAAAAAAAAAAATTAAATTAGTCCATTTTATGTGTGCGTGTTTTGCCTGTATGTATTTATGTACACCAGGTGTGTGACTGGTGTCTGTGCAGGTCAGAAGAGGGCATAAAATCCCCTGGAAATGGAGTTACGTATAGCTGTGAGCCTCCATGTGGGTTCTGAGAATTGAATCCATGTCTTCTGCAAGTGCACTTAACTGCTGAGCCATCTCTCCAGCCAGGCTTTCTTGCTGTATTTTCTTGATTTATGATGTTTTCTTGTTTCTAGTCATGGCTCTTGTTGAATGCTAGATCCCTCAGAAGTTTTCCCAAAATAATGATAAGGCAAAGTTGAATTATGCTTACAATGGTCAGGAGAGCCCATCATTGGCAGTGTCTTAGCTTCTTAATGGAAGAACACAGAGCCAGGATGTTCATAAGTGCTTTGAAGTCCAGGGTACATCCACTCCTGTAACACAGGCACTCACTTGATAGGTATGTGGTGATAGCTTTACATTTGTAGATTTTTGAGGTGAGGGATGCCAAGTATCTTGGGATGTGAACTCTTACCTTTTTTTTGTTGTTGTTGTTTTAAGAGTTGATGGTCTTTCATGAGATTCTTGAAATAAACAGAAAAGTTATTTTCAGCTTTTATATTTCTGGGTAAGAATTTTCTGGAAGAATGATGTCATATTAATGGCAAGGGTAGCATGATGAAATCATATTAATGTAGACACTGAGTGGGATGTATGAAGATGGTTGGGGCTCCCTTTTTTAAAAAATAAAAATAATTCTAGTTATATAGATTTCCTAGTAATTTCTTTATTGATTTAGCTTTACTTTCTTTTTAAAAATTATTTAAATATTTTTATTATATTTATTTACTTATGTGTGGGGTACTTGGGGTGGGGAGGTGCACTCACCAGGGCATGCAAGTGGAGGCCAGAGGACAATTTTAGGTAGTCAGTTCTCTGCTTCTACCAGGTGGGTCTTGGGAATTAAACCCAGGTCATCAGGCTTGGCACAGGTGTCTTTACCCACTGAGCCATCTGACCCATTACATTTTATATATGCCTCCTACCTTTTCATTTATTTGTCTTTATATTCCATAAGAGTGCAACCAGCAAACAATAGACAATATACTGTCCAGGGCTTGATTTATTTTAATTTTGTGTTTGACCTCCATGCTCTTTGTAAGGCTGAGACACATTAAGCACTTCCTCTCTCTTGCTTAATGTGTTGGGAATATGCTCATCCTTCCTCCCAGCATATCTCATATCAATGTTCCTGTACACTCCATGTTTTTAAAAATAATTGGGACTAGAAATGCCATTCTTTGGCTAAGAGATGGCTCAGTGGTTCAGAGCACTTGCTGCTTCTGCAGAGGACCCAGGTTCAGTTCTTAGCACCCACATGGTGCCTCACAACCATCTGTAACTCCAGTTCCAGGGGATCTGACTCTTCTTATTAACTCCATGGACACTGCATGATATGGTACACATACATACATGCAGATAAGACACACACATAATAAGATAAAACTTACAAAGAAATGTCATTATTGTTCACTACTAAAATATATTAGGAGATTAATGGATTCAAGGGGATATTTTTATAAGTCATGTGCCATCAAGATTACTATTGTGTTATCTTAGTAAAGCATCTTATTTGAAATGATAGCAAATACTTTTTTTTAAACCTTGAGTGTTACTTGAAATTAAAAAAAAATAAAGCAAGCACCTCTTTACAGCTTTTAACAAAATTAAAAGCTTGATTCTGATGATGAAATAGCTTCCAAACGGAGGATGGTTCTTCTGGCTTGGACAATCTTGGTTGATACTCAGAGGACAATGGCTTCCTCTCATAGTGAGATGCTCGCTCTTCAATCTGCTTCAGCGTTGCTTCCTCATCATTGGTTCAGAAGCAGGGAGAGACTAAATCCAACCTCAGAAACTTTTCTATCAAGGACTACTATGGCAATGCCTCTGCCTTCCATTTTAGCAGAAATCTTTGCAGTGACAGACTCTCTTTAGCAATGATATATTCCCAAATGGAAGGCAACGGCCACTCCGAGCTCCTCCACTGCTGCGGAAGCCCTCTTACTCCAGCTGCTCCCACCCGGGGAGCATCACTTTGCTTTTCCTGAATTCTTCCTCTTTGGGGAGACCCAGAACCCCTTCTGCTCCCTCTGGGTCACCGCTCAGGTGATGCATGTCAGCTGGAGGCCGCAGCCAGCCTGTGGAAGCTTTAGCTTTACTTTCATACAGTAAAGTATATGCTTGAATTTGTAGTATTTCCTGGAGTCAGTCAAGATTGAGAATGTGTGCTACTTTTTTTTTAAATATGCAAAGTATTTTGTTGGGGTATGGTGTTCATAGAGACCTTATCTTTCTCTTTCTCTTCTTTTTATTTTGAGACAGAGTCTCTCTCTACATAATCCTGGCTGTCCTAGAACTAACTCACTATGTAGATAAGACTGGCTTCAAACTCAGAGGTTTGCTTGCCCCTGATTCCCAAATGCTGGGATTAAAGACGTGAACCACCACTCCTAGCCTGAATTCACATAATTATTATTTTTGTTTTATTTTATGTGTATGAGTGTTTTATCCACATGTGTGTATGTATGCCATGCCTGGTGCCTAGATAGGGTCAGAAGACATCAGATCCTCTGGAATTTGAGTTGATGGCTGTGAGCCACCCTGCAGATGCTGGGAATTGAAACCAGGTCCTCTGCTCAAAAGGCTGCCTCCACTCTCAGCACCCAGGGTCTGGGAGAAAACCCAGCCACTATGAGCTGTGGCTTCCTTAGGTCCCATTACCTGCTTCACCAGCGGTCCTGTGCTCAGCACCCTGGGTCCTGGAAACCTCCATCTGTTCTCTTCCTTGCACACCTGCATGTAGCCCCTGGGCAACTCCATAGTTCCAGGCCTTTGGAATTTGCCCCACGTGAGCGCCAGATATTGGTTTAATTATTAAGGCCACTCCACATAGTTAAAAGGAAGATTTATTTAGTGGGTAACTTACAAATGAAGGGATAGGTAGGTCGCGGGGTCTGGGGAAGGTGTATCGCAGTCCAGCGGTGTTCTCTGGAGCTCTGCTCGGTCCACCTCCACCGTCTTGGGTCCAGGAACAGAGAGAGCTCACCCTTCTGACTCTCGGGTCTCCAGGGCTCTCCCTTCGCCCCACCTTGTAGGCATGACAGTTGCTGAAACCTCAATGGGGGTTAGAACTTCCAGATCAAAGCTGGAATGGCTACCCACTACATACATTCTACAGGACTACTTTATAAACCTTAACATCTAGAAGAGATCTCTGAACTATTATCACTTTACATATCACATATCTCTTAGAAAAGATTTCTTAGAAGCACTATTTACCAAACTTATATTTAAGAGAAAATTATAGAACTATTAGACTCATTAACAGAACTAACTTACATTAGAAAGAATCTAAAAGATTTTTTAACACCTAGAAAAGATTTCTAAGCTAAACTATTAACAAGACCAGAAGTACACAAATCATTTCTAAAGTTCAGAGTTTATAGTCAGCTTTGATATCATTCTAAAAGTTCTCATGACAGTTGGAAACAAGAGCCCAATTTGTCAATGGCTCTCTCAACACTGAGAATTAGCGAGTTCTGTTGCTAAACAGTACTTTATGCATTCCAGATCTTTTATAGAAACTCTATTAAGAGATATCTCAGTTTACAGCAAGCTCATAAAGGAAGAAAAGAGGATGTAGAGAAAAGCCTCCTAAGGAACATTCTGTTTCTGAATTGCTCAGGTAGCAATTTTACAACAATTTCCTTTGATTGTCTAAGTTGGAGTGGGGTTCCACACCTGCATGATTCAGCAGGTTCTCCTGCTAGACTATTGTTGGAGCCGAGCAAGACTGCATAGAGAATGATTGGACCATGGGCCTGGGTACCAGGTGTCTGAGATGGTCTGTACTTGGCTGTGCTGGGGCGAGGTCTTTTGCTTCACCCCTTGGCATTCCTTTAAAGATCCTTTGGCAGAGACAATCGGGACCTGATGGATTAGGATCCAGGTCCTCTCCATTCCAATATTTTCCCTCTGCATTAAAATTCCTGTAGGAGAATGCTTAGAGGGTAAAATAACCAAAATGCAAGAAGATATCCTGTGTTTTCTGTTTCTCTCACCTCTCTACTTCTAATATTTCCTGTTGCTCCTGCTCAAGAGTACCCTGGGGAAAAGTGGGGATGGGATTGCCCCACACAGACTATTTGCCTTGAAAGCTTAATGTATTTCTAAGTGACTTCACTGCCCTTATAGGTAGCTCTTTGTGCACTATAGTAGTTGTTAAGGCTGTCTACCCTTGGGGTAAAGCTATTTTTCCCCAGTCACCTTTCCCACCAGGTTCTCTCAGCCGTTCTGGAACTGGCAGAGGAGTACCCTGTGGTAGATGGCTTATTGAAACTTGCCTGTGCCACAATTCAGACAAACGTTTCTGTTACAGCAGAGAAGCTACCGGAAAGCCTCGGCGTAGGCTGAGGGTGAAATTACCATATTGAACTGCCATAAAGCTCTTAGCAAAAACCTTGCACAGCTATTAGGCACTGTTTCAAACCTGCATTGATACTATGTTTCCCATACTGCCTTTTGGGTATACTACTTCCCGTTTCTGTTTACAGGGTCTGTGTGGTTTGTGTTCATACTGAAATCAAGCTTCTGCTTTTTTTTTTTTTAAACCAAGGGAGGTTTTTGTTTTCCCTAAGCTCTCATTAGGACAGGTGTACTCAATCTTTATTTTAAGATACATAGGAGCTAATTCTTAGGTATATCCTATCTATTAAGCATGTGTGTCCACATATAGAAATGTAAGTTCCCCCGTATAAGAAATATATAGCATATACCAAGATCTCTTCTTGAAGCAAATGCATCCAGAAGTAGACGGTTTGTCTAAATCAAATAGATTAATCAATCCTATTGACAATGTAGCACGAATCTTAAAAGTTCTTATTAATAAAAACAAACTCAGAGCCATGCCAGTTCCTCAGCTGATCCTGTTTCCTCAGACTGGAAGCCTCTGAGTCCTTATCCAAATGGATCTCAGCTGAACTGATGCTTAAAAGCCTAAAAGCTTAACCAGCTCTAGTTCCTGGTCCTCACACCTTATATACCTTTCTGCTTCCTGGGATTAAAGGTGTGAGTCATCATGCCTGGCTGTTTCTAGTGTGGCTTTGAACTCACAGAGATCTGGATGGATCTCTGCCTTCGGAATGCTAGGATTAAAGGTGTGTGTGCCACCATTTTCTGGCCTCTGTATCTAGTGGCTCTTCTGTTCTTTGACCCCAGATAAGTTTATTAGGATGCACAATATTTTGGGGAACACAATATCACCACAATATTTTCTCTGATTCTTCCCAGCTTGTGTTCCTAGCCCCACAGTTGGAAAATTAAGGACATAGTTCCTACGTCTAGTTGCTTATCTTTATCCTAAATTTTCTTTCTAATATTCCTACTCTATCTTACTTTAAATTTCTTCCTACACTATTTTCCTATATTCTACTTTCCTTAATTTTTATAGATAGAAATTAAGAGAGAGAGAGAGAGACCTAATTTATGCTGCAGCCTTGTGGCATTTTACTGCCTAACCTACACACCTGAGAATAAAGTACCATCGCCTTTATCAATTCCTTATCAGCATCCCTCTCACTTTTGACACCCCCTCATTCCTTTCACCAAGTCCTTGGGTTATTTTGCCTTTGTCCTTGTTCACTGGTGCCATCTGTGGGGGGACCAGCTCCCACATTTATTTACCCCAGGGACTCTTGAGGAGTGAGGGATGAAAGATTTAGATAGAAAGAGGGGAGAAAAACAGATAGAAACACAGGATAGCCTTGGGTGGGCCTGGATACTTATCCACCGGCCCAGCGCTTTATTCCAAAGGGCTTTTTATAACAATGCTAAGGGGAGAGGCAAAAGACCTCCCCCTTGATAGATACAACCAAGTGTAGACCCTTACAAACACCTGTTACTCAGGCCCATGGTCAACCTCTCATGCAGTCCTGCCGGGTAAAGCCACTAGGAAACCTAGGTGGGCTTCAACAAGAATCAGAGCCAGTGAAAGAAATATGTCCTGGCCTTAGAATTAGAGCCAAAAAGCTAAGAAAGGCCAGTGTAAGAAACACAGTTTGGCTCTGGGATCAGAGCCATCTCTGTCCCTAACCCACAAAACTAACCAATCCCTGAGCAGAAAAAAAAACCTAACCAATCCCTGGACAGAAAATCTCCCGGGAGAAACTCCACTCTCAAGAGATCTTCTATAAACCACCCTGTCTGTTCAGCTGTGGGCTGTTCTTTCCCACCCTGATAGAAGCAGCCACTCTCCTGGACTCCTCCTTTTCAAATAAATCTTTCTCAAGAGTCTTGGGTATGAAGATCTTCATTCACCAGTACAGAGAAGAACCTTGCTAAGATGTCTCTTAGTGGACTGAGCAGAAAAACCCTTGCAGAGATATTCCCTTAGGGGACTGAGCAAGGTGGAGCAGAACAGAAGAAAACACCTTTTCTCCAGGGAGCCAGAAGAGACTGCTACATTTCTGCAGGGGTTTCCCCTTTAGCAGAGTGAAGCAAAAGAAGCAACATCTTGGGCCAGGGAAGAAGCAGAGCTCTGCTGGGAAGCACTCTTAGGTGGAGACTGAGCAAAGCTCAGCTGTAGTGGCTCTCCAGGAGAGGAGCAGAATTGCTATATCCTGCGGGGAGACCATCCCTGACCACACCAGGTATAGCCTGACTCCCGAACAATCAGGATACCTTTCCCTCCACAGCTGAGCTGTTCTAGCAGCTCAAGGTATTTCCTGACTCTCTCTCACCACAGGGAATGGGCTCTAAAAAGCCAGTTTGTGTACCCGGGATAAGTCCTGGTCCCATTGCCAGGGGACCCACAAACACATCAAGCCATGCAACTTTCACTCACATTCAGAGGGCCTAGTGCAGTCCCATGCAGGCTCCCCAGCTGTTAGTCCAGAGTCCATGAGCTCCCACTAGCTTGGGCCAGCTATCTCTGTGGTTTTTCCCATCATGATTCTGACCTGGCCCTTGCTTCTATAATACTTTCTCCCTCTCTTCAACTGAACTCCAGGAGCTTGGCCAAGCGCTTGGCTGTGAGTCTCTGCATCTGCTTCCATCAGTCACTGGATGTAGGTTCTATGATGACAATTAGGGTAGACACCAATCTCAGTGCAGGGAAAGGCTATTTCAAGCACTCTCTCCTTCATTGCTATGAGTCTTAGCTGGGGACAATCTTGTGAGTTCCTGGGGTTTTCCCTAGCTGCAGATTTCTTCCCATCCCCATTAATGGTATGGTCTGTCAAGAGATCTCTTTCATTGCTCTCCCTCCTTGTCTCTCCCCCAACTCAGCCATCTTGAGCCCTCATGCTTCTGAGCGATAATAGTGCCTTGATCTGCATCCCAAGTAAAAAAACCACACATTCTTTTTCAAGGGTACAGGAAAACACAAACACTGGCCAGGTATTTGGTCTCAAAGAAGTCAATGAAGGCTAAAATGAGGCATCTGAATGTAGAACATAAAATGAAAAAAATCAAAGCAAAAAATCATTTGGAAAGACTCTGTGGGGTTGTAAGTTAAGAAAAAAAAAAAAAAAACCTGTTCCATAAGTGTCCAGAGGAGATCACCATGGAGATAACAACTACTTAGAGCTGGGTGATAATGGAAGCCCTATTCATCAAAACTGCTGAGAAAAAGAACATAGGTCAATTTGAAGATAATTGGGTTATGTGCCAACTCAAAGAGCTAAAGAAAATTGATGAAAGTAAGGTTGAGGACAGAAAAAAATAAATTAGAAAACAGAAATAGAAATCAATGAAAGCAAAAATCAGATTTTTAAAAATTTATTTTGTGTGTATGTATTCAGGTACACGTGTACACGTGTGTGGAGGCCAGTAGTCAACATCAGGTGTAGTTTCTCAGGAGCTGGCTGCCTGGAACTCACCAAGTAGATGAGGCTGGTTGGCCAGTAAGCTCCAGGGATTCCCCTGTCTTTACCTCCACAGTGCTGCAATTATAAGTGGGTGCCACCATGCTTAGTTTTTTTAAAAAAATTAATTTATTTAACATGTGTGGGTGTTTTGCTTGCTTATATGACTGGGGACCATGCACACATAGTACTCTTGGAGATCAAAAGAGGGTGCCATATCTTCTGGGACTAGAGCTACAGATGGCTATGAGCCACCATGTTCTTAAAACTGAACCAGGATCCTCTGGAAGAGCATCCAGCGCTTGTAACTGCTGACGTTTCTTTAGCCTAGTTTTTTTAGACGGGTTCTAGGGATTAAACTCCCATTCTCATGCTTGTAAGGCAAATACTTTACTGAATGAGGAATCTCTGCAACCACAAAATCTGGTTATGTATTAAGATCTTAGGCACATATAAACTTTTGTATATGTGAAATTCTGTCTACTGAGTGTTCTGCCAAATAAGGGAAAGAAATGTATTTACATTCCTTAGAATGTATAGTCTGCTTTATTATCACATTGTACAGATGTCATACTTTCTTTAGCTCTCACTGCCTGCTTATATTCCAAGAATCAAGAAAATGTTGCCTTTTAAAATTCACATAATTTTCCAAAGCATGATAGTCCTGTCATACATTTGAAGCAATTTTTTTTTTGTGTAGTGCTGGAGATCAACCTAGGACCTCATGCATGCTAGGCAAGCACCATACCACTGAGCCACTCTCCTAGCCTTCAAAGCAAAAATACCTGAGGCAAAATGAAATATAAGTGTAAAAGTGCATATTCAAGGCACAAATAATTTTAAATTTCTCACAGGAAGGTGGAGTAGTGTAGCAGGCTTTGTTTGGGACACCAACTAGCTCCCAAATCATGACACAGAGACTTATTATTAGTTATGAATGCTTGGCCTTATGCTTGGCCTACTAGCTCTTATAACTTAAATTAACCTGTTTCTCTTCATCTAGTTTTCTTTCATTCTATGTGTCCTACTCTGTGTCTATCTGTCTGGCCCCAGGCATTTCCCTCTTTTTCTCCCTCATTCTCTCCTTTCTAGCCTAGATTCCTCCTACTTATTCTCTCTGCCCTCCAGCCCTGCCTATTCCTCCTCTGCCTAGTTATTGGCTGTTCAGCTTTTTATTAGACCAATCAGGTGCCTTAGTCAGGCAACATAAAACAGCAACACATCTTTACATAGTTAAACAAATGCAGCATAAACAAATGTAACACATCTTTACATAGTTAAACAAGTGCAGCATAAACAAATGTAACACATCTTTACATAATTAAACAAATGC
>CABHPH010121412.1:4282-19302 GCA_902168325.1 Peromyscus nudipes | reverse complement strand
ATAATTAAACAAATGCAGCATAAACAAATGTAACACATCTTTACATAGTTAAAGTAGTATTCCACAGCAGAGTAGAAAGCATGTGTAGCAAAACCAGAGTCCCTATGGAGTGTGAGTGAGGGGTTTCAAACACACATGAGATCTGGTGGATTGTATGTTTCTCTAAAAATTTCAGGGTTCAGGCTTTATTTAGTTTTTGTCTAGTGCCCTGCAGCTGTGTCTACTCTTTCATAGTCGAGCTCTGTCCATATCCAGGATGGTGCCACCTGTTTTATTAGTTACTCGTGAACTGTTTGCATAGACTTTTTATTTGAAGCACTAACGAATGCTAGAGAAAAGCCTGTGTTTTATTGAGTTGTTACATTTATATAGCTGCAGTTTCTACTATTTTTATCCTCTATGAAGTTCTAATTTCCTTGTCCAAATTGCTCAAAATAGGTTGCTCTCAAATGCTGTAAAATAAGTAATGAAATGAGTTTTTCAGTCAGATTATGTTAGTAGCCTAATTTAAGGCAATCATCTTAGATGCTAAATCAAATAGGCTCTTTATCTTTTTCTTCCATGCTTTGTAGTTAAGGAAAAATAGTGTTATTACTCTAGAATAGTAATGTTTTGTTCTTTTTCAACTCAAAATGCATACTCTACCTCTTTAATTAGAATTAGTTTTGCTACCATGGAGTTCCAGTCTTTTTGTCTTCAAGGCCAAGCTGTATTTAAGTCATAATAGGGTAAAATTGGCTTTGCTGATCTTTGTCAAAAAGAAGTAGGCAAGACTAGAAATTGTGTTTAGTTAAGTAGGTATTTATTGAACATCTAACTATACCCTTTTTTTCTTTTTCTTCCCTTTCCTTTTTTCTTTCTTTCTTTTTCTTTTTCTTTTTTTTTTTTTTTTTTGGTTTTTGTTTTTTTGAGACAGAGTTTCTCTGAGACCTCCTGTCCTGGAACTCACTTCACAGACCAGGCTGGTCTCAGACTCGGAGATCCACGGCCTCTGCCTCCCAAGTGCTGGTATTAAAGGTATGTACTACCCACCACCCGGCTGTATGCTTCCTTTTGTGAAAGCAAGATAACCAGAAAAAGTATTTTGCCTATTGAAAGCATGAGTGACTGATGGTGCAAAAGCCAAGCGTCACACTGGACATTTCGACTTTGTTTATAAGAAGTGTCAACACTGGGAAGGTTGGATTTGACTCATTCACATGACAAATACTTGGTGAGCACCTATAACACAGGGCGGGATACAACTGTCAAGAATATATAGGTGGGGGCTGGAGGGATGGTCTAGTAATTAAAGTCTTATACTGCTTTTGTAGAGGATTGTTCGTTTTTCAGTACCCTGATAGAAGGCTCACAATCTCCTATCACTCCAGCTCCAGGGTATCTGACACCCTCTTCTGGACTCTACAAGCACCTATACCCATGTACACATATACACATACATATTATTACAAATAAAATAACAAATCGTAAAAAAGTTTTATTGACTGAGATGTCACCTAGTTTGCAACTGCTCATCTTTATAATGAGATGCTGGCAACTCAGTCTCACCTTCAAACTTCATATCTAGTTCTCATTTTCTTGCTATTTCCACCACATCTGCGGCTATTTACTCCACTGAAGTTTGGGACCCCCCCAGGCCATGCATCAGATTTGAAGTCAACTTTTTCCAAAATCCTCCTAGTGTTTCATATCTTGATCACCTCTCATGAATCATTAATGATCTAAATGCCATTCAGAATGAAAAACTCTTCCCAGAAGAGTTTCAATGGAGATTTCTCAGATCCATTAGAGGAATCACAACCTCTGGCAGCCATAGCCTTACAAAAGACTTAAGAAAGTCCTGACAGTCAGAATTTTTTCCTTTCTCATGGGCTGTTGTTGTGTTAGAGATGTATAAACAAGGCTAACCTCACTGTATATCTACATTGGAACTCTTGGATAACCAGGTGTATTATCAATGGTTTAAAAGGAGTCTTCTTTTCTGAGCAGTAGGTATCAACAATGGGCTTGAAATAT
This sequence comes from Peromyscus nudipes, assembly GCA_902168325.1. NCBI lineage: Eukaryota > Metazoa > Chordata > Mammalia > Rodentia > Cricetidae > Peromyscus > Peromyscus nudipes. The sequence goes on along the minus strand of CABHPH010121412.1, from coordinate 17,286 downwards.
TCACTAAACCATGCTATAAACACACTCAAGTCGTCCAGACTTTGATGGTCCCTTTATAAAGCAGGGGCAGAGTAAGTCTAGGATTAGTCTTAAGGCTCTAGGATTTGGGGAATGTTAAACATGTGTTGGCTTCAACTTGAAGTCACCAGCTCCATTCATCCCTTACTAGAAAGTCAAGCAATCATCTGAAGCACTGAAACCAGTCATTTTATTAACCATTTTCTAGTTAGAATGTGACTTAACTAGTCATTCTTCTTAAAGTCAAGAAAACACTAGATGACATCTTTGTCTGCTGGACAGCTGTTCCATATATACTGGAATCTGGTGCTTACCATCATCTTCATCATTCATTTTAGCCAGATCTGGATGCTCACTGCATTTCTGGCACCAACATTTGCTGTATCACCTGCACTTTCACGTATGGAGACAGATTTTTTTTCCCTCATCAACCAACATATTACAGCCTCCAATTCTCTCCCAAAGCTTCCTTACCTCCCCCAGCCTTCATATAATTAGAGGGAGTTGGGACCTTGCTCTGTATTTGGCTTGGGCTTAAAAGAATGCTGTGGCTGGCCAGATCTTCTATCCAGGTCACTGGAGCTTTCTCCATATCAGCAGCTGTTTTTCGTTTTTATCCCTCACATGTTCCCTGGAGCCCTAAAGACTTTTCTTTTGCATCTACAACTTGGCTATTAGTACAAGATACCTATATTCCATCCTATCCCAGCTTTTTATCTGCTTTCTTCTCAAACCTAATCATTTTAAATTTTGATTTAAAGAGAGAGAATTGTGGTGCTTTCTTTACTTTTACACTTAGAGCCCACTGTAGGTTGTTAATTATCCAGATAACACTATTGTTTTTTTCTCATGGAATAGGGGTACTGAGGAAAGACCACCTGACATCAGACAAGGGGCACAGACTGGACACACAAACTTTGCTAAGCTTGACATCTCAGACAGATGAGTGTGGTGCCTCCAAAACAACTGCAGTAGTCACGTCAAAGATTTAGTCTCAGATCAGGGTACTTGCTAGAAGAACAATGACAAAAATAGTATGGTAATTACCAAAATGTGGCACAAAAAGAGCACCCACTATTGGGAAAGTGGTACCGGTAGATTTGTTTGCCTCAATATGTAAAAATCATAATACGTGTGATGTGCATGAAAGCAACCTGCACTAAGTGAAGATATGCCTCCATGAGAAGGGGAAAGATGCCAGCAAAGACCTGAAGAAAAAATGCTAAGAATTTTTCAAAATTAAATATAAGCACTTAACCATAGATCTAGGAAGCTCAGAGAACAGGAAACAGGATAAATACAAAACCCCCCCCCCCAAAAAACAAAACAAACAAACAAAAAAAACCCCTCCTTTGAAGCATCTCAAATTCAAATGGAAAAAGAAAACTCCGAAAACCAAAGATAGGAAACATCTTGAACAAAGTCAGACAAGAAAACAACAAGAACCATAAACAAACAAACAAACAAACAAATAACAGGATCCTAAACCCTTCACAACCTCAAGTTATTTCTAGAAAAGAAAGGATAAGAACTAGTTGACCCACTTTTTAGAAACTACAGAAACAAGAAAGTAGTTGAAAGAAATATTTAATGTGTTGGGGGTAAGAGAGGGGCAGTGAAATTCCCCTTTAAAATCAAAGGAAAAATAAAAGATATTGTCAGAAAAACTAGGAGAATTTATGGACACTAGATCTATTTTGTAAGAAATGTAAAATAAAGTCATCAGGAGAAAATGATTCAGCTAAAGGACTTGGATACAATTAAGCAAAAAGTATAAGAGAATAAATTAAGATAACATAATTTTGAAAATTTCTTTCTTAAATTAAAAATTTTTATTTTAATGTTTTAAAGATTCATTTGTTTATGTATATGAGTGCTCTATCTGCATGTACACCTGAATTCCAGAAGAGGGCATAAGATCCCATTGTAGATGGTTGTGAGCTACCATGTAGTTGGTGGGAATTGAATTCAAGGCCTCTAGAAGAGCAGCCAGAGTCCTTAAGCACTGAGCCAACCCAAAAATTTTTTATTCTTAGCTGACCAAACAGATGATGTTAAAACTAGTAATCCAACAGTGTGTCCAGAAAATAGCTTATAAATATGTACATGGATGACAGTGTTAGAAGGGACAGAAGGAAGAAAGAAGATGTTATAAATCACTTGAACTATTTGAAAGAGGGTGTGGACAAGCTATAAATGTATCCTGAAGATTCAAAGAGAGCAGCTGTAGAAAAAATTCTTAAAAAGTATAGTCAATATAGTAAGAGAGGAGGAAAATCAGAATCATATAAAATGCTCAGTTAGCAAGAGAAGGAAAAAACAGTACAAAACAAAAACAAAACACACAGAAACAACGAAGACCCCAGTAGCCAGCACAATGACAGAAAGTGTAACAGAGACACTGGTGGATATTAATCTGCATCAGCTACCTTTATCACAGCTGTAACAGAATACCCAACAAGAGCAAGTTAAAGACAGGGTTATCTTTGCTCCCAGTTCAAGAGACTACAGCCAGCCATGGTAGGGAAGTCACGGTCGTGAGAGCTGGAGGAGGCAGCTGGTCACACTGTTTGTAGTCAGAAAGCAGAGGGAGATGAATGCTGATGCTCAGCTGCCTTCCTTCTTTTCTCCTTTTTATCCCATCTGGAATCCCAGATATTATAATAGTTCCACTCACCTTCAAGATATGTCTTCTCTCCTCAGTTAAACCTCTCTAAAAATACTCATATGGATACCATGTGAGGTATATCACCCAGAGGTATGTCTTCTAGTTGATTCCAAATCCAGTCAAGCTGGCAATGAAGACTGACCTGTATATAATCTAACTACATCAATAATCACTGTAAACACTAATAGTCTAGATATACCAACTAAGAGATGATTGATGGCTTTGAGTAGATGAAAAAACAACAAGATTCAATTGTAGGTTGTCTAAAAAGAACCAGCTTTAAATAGAAAGACACAGATGAAAAATAAAGGGCTAAAGAAAACTATACCACAGGAAATAGAAACCAAAAATGTTGTCTGGAAGTAGAGAAGCCATATTGTGGTCCTAAGCATGCAAACTCCTTGGGTCTTAGGTAACTTCTCATGTACTGCATCTCCAGACTCTGTGTCTGCATCCTTGCTATGTCCTAAGAAGAAACACCTGGTGTGGCAGGGTGAAGCACAAAGCCTTACCAACCTTTAATGGACACTGCAGGAAAAATTTATCAGCAATTTTCTTTTAGAAGTTTCAAATATTTTATTTAATTCCACAACAGTATTTTTAATATAAGGAACCTAAGACTCAGAAATAAAGTATCTAGCCTAAGGTTATATGGCTGTACATTATATGGAGGAGCTTGATTCTCAACCCAGTCTTTGAACTCCCATACCCCAAATAAGCATCACCATCACTATGGAGTTGATATTACTTCTTGGTTCATTAACATTTTGTGGTAGAAGTGGTTAGATATGCATAATTCATTGTTGTTGCTTTTGTATTTTTCTTTTCTTTCTTTCTTTCTTTTTTTTTGTATTTTTCTTTTTTGAAACAGGTTCTCACTAGGTAGCCCTGGCTGACCTAGATCCTGATATGTAGCCCAAACTGGCCTTGAACTCAAGAGATCCACCTGCCTCTGTCTCCTGAGTAAGTGCTGGGGTCCTGGTCATAAATAATTCTTTAACATAACTTTCAGTGAACATGAGCTCTTGCTTTTATTTGGGATGGAAAGTTTTAAGAAATGAGAAAGGACACAAGCTTTTCCTTTTTTTTTTTTCATAACCCCAAAGCAAGAGTCAAGAAATAGTCAAGTATTCACTTGGCCTCTATGCATGGTTGTCAGTACAGAACACCAGTTGAAATAAAATCACAAAGCAATGAATATAAAGCTTTAAAAAAAACTTTTATTTCAAGTTGGAGAGATGGCTTAGCTATTAAAAGCACTGACTTCTCTTCCAGAGGACTTGGGTTCAATTCCCAGCACCCACATGGCAGCTCACAGCCAGCTTTAACTCCAGTCCCAGGGGATCTGACACCCTCTTCTGGCCTGCATGGGTACTGCATGTATATGATGCACAGATATACATGCAGGCAAAACACCTACATAAAAATAATAAACAAAATACTTAGAGAATTAAAAAAAACCCTTTTATTTCTCTCCATTGTGAGTCTAGTTACCAAGATGTCATGATGCTCAGCCCAAAAAATGTGTAATTGGGAAAGATCTGGGGAGGTTGGATCAGAGCAAGGGAGTGTACTTACTTGGAGAAACATCTTGAAGGCTCATAAAGAAGAAAGATTACAGGCTGTATTTATGTGTTTCTTGTCAGAGGTGGGTGAGTCTAGTCACAGGCTTGCACTATGAAGTTGTCTTGTAAAAGTTTCTGGAATGTATTAAATTCAAGATCATGGGTTTTTGTTTTTTGTTTATGACAATTAACTTTGTTTTAAATGGAGAAAATCATCTGATTTGTTGAGAACCTAATTTCCTCACGCTTCACCCCACTTTATCAGTTCACTGTAATCTCAGAATAAAAGGCTTTGGGAAGAGTCGAACTTAGGTTTTCTTTTGTCTGGGTGGGTGGGTAGATAATCAGAGTCCAAAAGTTCTACTCCAGAGGTTATAACTGGTCTCTGGATGCTGCTTCAGGGGAGCCCATTGTAAGTTGATGTCCACATTTCACAATTTACACTCGGGGCATTTTTCTCACAATTTTTTTCCATCACACGGACGCAGTAGTGACTTCTCATTTTGCAGCTGGGACGTTACAGCTGACAAAGCAACTTGAAGAAACTATTTCAGCTCTTGTTAGGGTGCGTTTCATCAAGACAGATGAGATATTTTAAATTCATTGTATTTAAGATTGATTTTAGCTGGGTGTGGTGGCACACGCCTTTAATTCCAGCATCCGGAAGTGGAGGCAGGTGGATCTTTGTGAGTTCCAGGACAGCCTGGTCTACAGAGCGAGTTCCAGGACAACCAGGGCGAAGCAGACAAAACCCTGTCTTAGGGGGAAAAAAGGGGGGGGGCTTACTTGTATTTATATGTATAAATGTGTGTATTTAACAATGTAAAAAAAAATTCTGCTTGGGGAGAAAGCTCTTGTGTTCCTTTGGTGTCATGCTCTACTTGGGGTAAGCGTGACCCATTGTCCACCACCTTCTGAAGCATAGGGAGGCTACCTACCTCAGATGGTGACCCAGAGTTGGCAATAAGTCTCTGAAGGCTCCCTATCTCAATGTCACCAGGGCCGCAGGGGTGGAAATCTAGGTATTGTCCCTACCTCAGATGGAGATGGAGCTGGGGATGAAGTCTTCAAGCAATGAAGGGAAAACGATTTGGTGCTGTAATCCTCATGATGGTCATGGTGAGCTGGGCGGAAGTCGTCACTGGGAGCTGCACTAGAACTGCAGGCAAGTACTGTCCCTGGGAAGGAGAACCCGAGGAGAGGTTCTGGTATTCGCTGGCTCCCTACCTCAAACTGAGATTTCCAGCTGGGGCCGAAACCTGGTTTGGTCCTCACCTCAGATGGCCACAGTTTGTGCTCACCTCTCAGTCCGCTGCCCAGAAGTTGGAATTGCAGTTGAATTAGAGGTTGGCTCTTCCTCAAGTGGAGACAGAGATGGGCATTGGGGCTGAAGTCTCGGGATGCTTGCTGACCCCTGACCCGGAAGTTTTGATGCTCCTTCCAGCAACCGGAAGTTGGGGAAATAAGTACAAGGACACGAGCGAATTGCTGTGGATCTGCACTCCTACACCAGACCGCTGCAGATGTTGGGCGGGCTCACAATCTCTGATGTCAGACGTGGAGGAGACGCCCTACCTCAGATGCCACCAGGAGTTTGAGCGGAAGCCTTGGCAGGTTCCCTTCCTCAGATGGTGGTGGGGTGTTGAGGCTGAAAGGTCAGCAGGGTCCCTGCCTCAGATGAAGGTGGAATAGGTGTTGAAGTTTCAGGGCGCTCTCTACCTCAGATAATGCTTGGAGCTGTGGAGGACCCATGGGAAGAGTCTCTACTTCAGATGGGATTGGGTATCCACCGAAATATGGGCAGAAAGGAGTTGCAGAGTGAGTTTGGAAGCCTCAGTTGGCTTCACACCAGTAGTTGGGGGCTCAAAATGTATGTTTTAGAGGTATACCAAATCATTTAAAATTTATTTTTATTATTTTTAACTGTGTGTATGTGTCTGTGTGTGAGTGCAGGTACCCACAGAGGCCAGAGGTGTCAGGTTCCCCTGGAGCTGGTTGTGAACCTTCTAATGTGGGTGTTGAGAGTCAAACTCAGGACCTCTAGAAGAGCAGGCCCCTGACCCCTCCATCCCTCCAGCCCCAAGTGGATACCAAATTATAAATCATTGTGAATAGATCACATAGAGCAACCTTGAAAAGCAAGTGGACATGCTTTGCACATATATCTTATTTAGTGTTGAGGCAAAGGAGGGGTTACATGGAATAGAACAGGGACGGGTCTAGGATGACTACTCTGTGTCTGCTCAAATATCAAACAAAATGTAGCACATGAACAGATTTTTTTCCTTTCTTTAGGTGCTGGAAATGAACCCAGGCCCTCATTCATGCTAGGCAAGTGTTCTACCACTGAGATTTATCTCCATCCGTGAAGCATTTTTCTAAAGATAATTATTTAGATAATACTCAATAGACTGGTGGTTCTCAACCTTCCTAATGCTGCGACCCTTTAATACAGTTCCTCATGTTGTGACCCCCAACCATAAAATTATTTTCATTATTACTTCATAACTGTAATTTTGCTAGTTATGAATCATAATATAAATATCTGATATGCAGGATATCTAATATGTGACCCCTGTGAAAGGGTTGTTTGACCCCCCCAGAGGGGTCACGACTTACAAGTTGAGAAATGCTGCACTAAATAATCTTTAATTTCTAGAGGTCTTGCACAGTGTCAATTGAAAATTTGTTTTTTTCAAATTCACCATAATTAGATTATGAGATTCTAATTATATACAGTGACATTTCATTAATAACATCCTGCTTGCTTGCACCATTGACTGTCAGTAAGGAAAACATGGGCACTGGACTTATATTGCTCCTGTAGTAATTCAGTGGGTGATCACCAAGCACCTTAGGCCATTTTTCTTCAGGTAAACTTAGATAGTAGTTAGCCAGATATCATCCTACTTTGCATACTAGGAAGCCAAAGTATTAAGTATCACAGTTCACACCCAGTTTGTAGAGGTAATTATCAGTGAACTAAATGTAGTGCAGAGCTAAAAATCATGGATTCTGCTCCCTTCTCCCAAGCCCTTTGCTCTTATGCCATGTGCCATGTGCAGGACAGATCAGGGTGTAGGTAAGGATGAGAAGGGCGAGAAAGGTCTGAGAACTTTGGCACTGCTTTCCTTGCTGCCCTTCCCCCGAAAGGCCTCTTCACATGTGGTGCATAAAGTTTGATTGGATGACAGAACTGAAGGCTAAGGAAAGTTTTTAACGGCTCACAAGGAATGGTATTACTGTGCTTGTTGTGAGAGATAGGTACTATTTTTTTGGTCTTTTTACTGTCTAGTGCTTTGCACTAATTTGAGTTATTTTTGCTTTGAATAATTTTCACTTAATTCAGGGACAAAGTTGCCGTTACTCATTTTGCTTTGATTCATAAAATTCTTTTCAGTTTATTTATGTATGCTTTTTGGATTGACTGACATTTACCTATTAGGTTTTAACTTGACCATTAGTTAAGGGATTATTTTCTAAGAAGCAGGTGACTTACCTACTAGATTGCCAGGGCTAGAACATGAAAGAACTAAATAAATACTTTTTGAATGAATAAATGAATGGAAATTTTAAGTATGTTTTATAAATTCCAATTTTCTTTCTTGAAATTGCAATGCTTCTATATAAGTTTTTATATTTGGTTTTATGTATTTAATCTTTGTTGTTTGAACTCCATACGCCCTTAAATCTTTCAACTCTGAGTAAATGATTTGACTTAAATCACCTTCTAGTTTCTAAAAGCAGTTACAAAATTAATCTAATTATATCTAACTAATCCATTATAATTTAAATGTTGGTATTAGTGAAGACCAAAGTGTTAGGCTAATTTATTTATTTTCATCAATGATCTTTAAGTTCTGGAAACAGGCCCTTGGGGATAGCTAATCCAAAGCAGGTTGTTTTGAGTCCACTCATCACCATGGCCCTGTTTTCTTATTTCTGTTAGAGCACTGTAAGATCAGCAATTATAACACATTGACCTCATGGTAAAGTTATTCAAAGAATTTACACCGACTGCCAACCGGGAAAATTCCTGACATATATATTACACACACACACACACACACACACACACACACACACACACACACATATATTTTTTGAGAAAGAAGGACTGTACCTCAGAAACTGAGAGCCTTTGTCAAATCCTGGGTGGTGATTCCTTGATGTTCAATAGATACAGTGCCGAGGAGGCTGTGGCTAGCCTGCCATCTCTCCTCATCTCAAGGTTGATTTATAGGGAAAATAGAAGCAGTTCTCTGGTATTACCATCCTAGGATTCTGGTATCTGGTTTGCTTCCTGTTGGGGTTTGTATGGAATGAGCTGTGAAGCATGCTGGTTCATCTGGGCTTCTGTGATTAAGCTGACTAAGAATCTATCTGTTCTCTGTTTAAAGCTCTCTTGGTAGAAAGTCAATTTTTTCACTTCTTACTTTACTAAGCAAATACCTACTATCCATCTGATATGTGACAAACCTTATTCTGGGTTTTGGATTTTAACAGGAAACAGGCAAAGAATTGTGTTGCAGTTCAGTGACACAGAGGAAAAAGAAGCAAAAATGGGCAGTGTGCTCTTGACATATGACACATGCTGCAGAGGGAAAGTTCAGGGAGAGCTACTGTGTATGCTGAGGGTTCTATTTCTAAACTGTGTCATCAGGGGACCTACTGCAAAGTGTGACATTTGAGCAAAATCATGAATAGGTGAGGGATGAGTCACTGAGGTAATTTTTAGCAATTGTCCTCATTAGGTGGTTATTAATTTGGAATAATAATTTAGCTATTAGCCAATTCAGAATATATATGTAACATTTTTCAGAATGATGAAAATGCATAAGAAAATTTCCCAGATGCAGCTCAAATGTATGTATGAAAATATATTTACATATGTATACATAGACCACACAGATATATATATATATACACACACACACATATATTGGCCAACTTATTATATATACATATATGACAACAAAATACACCTATATTGACAATGAAAGATGTAAATCAAATTCATATCCCCAAAGCATAAAGGTTCTGTGAATCTAGTACTCACATCTGCAGCTTTTTCTCTTCCAAGTTGGATATAGTCAACAGAGTGTGGACATAGTTTAAATCTCAATCCTGACTTCTGTGTACCCTTAGGCAAGACAATTTATCTCTCTGAGCCTCAACCTTTGAATCAATAAGATGATGATAGTATTTATGTATTATTATTATTATTATTGTTACTATTTTGGTTTGTTAAGACAGTGTTTCTCTGTGTGCTCCTGGCTGTCCTGGAACTCACTCTGTAGACCAGGCTGGCCTCAAACTCAGAGGTCCACCTGCCTCTACCTCCCGAGTGCTGAGATTAGTGTGCACCACCACCACCCAGGTGATAGTATCTATTTTTAATGATTATTGTGAAGATTGTGTAAGTCATTGCACGGAGTGAGGATTCTTCATAACAACCACAGAGTTGATGCTTATATATAGCGTTTCAAAGAATTTAGTGTGCAGGATGATGTTTCATGTGCTGGCACAACATAGCAAATAAAACCAAATTTCCTATCTTGTATGTTTCAAGAGCTACTCTGCAAATGGAAAGTTTTGTAGTAATATGCAGTCAAAAGATTTCCTGTGTCCCACTCGGCCTGTGGTCAGGACAAATCTTTCTCACCCGCAGTCCCACAGCCGCTTATAAAATAATCACTCAGAGGCTTAATATTAATTACAAACTGTATGGCCTATGGCTAAGAATTCTTGCTAGCTAGCTCTTTCATCTTAAATTAACCCATTTCTATTAATCTGTGCATTGCCACGTGGCCGTGGTGTTACCAGTCTGCTGGCATGCTGCTCCTTGAGCAGTAGCTGGCATCTCCCTTACTCTCCTTTCTCCGCTCACTATCTTCCTTGGATTTTTCCCGCCTGGCCCCATCCTGCCCTGCCCTATGCCAGTGCAGCTTTATTTATTAGCCAATGGGAATAACACAGCATACAGAAAGACATCCCACAGCAGTAATGGGATGTAGAAGATATAAAGTCTGCTGATTTTGCAATCAAATATACTGAACCAGAGAGAGCTTATGTAACTTCCCACAAGGTCGACTAATTAATGTCAGAATGTGACCCAGCCACTGTGTAATGGGTCCTGCAGTGGGCCCTGTTCCTACTGTGTTTATTGGAGGAGGATACTGAACATCTTTGCCCATGTATCTTGGAATCTTCTGCCTTTCTTAGGACATATATAAAAAGTTAAATTCAAGACATTTATGTTCAGGATAGATTGACAACTTATTATTAATTTTGTTATGCTCATCTGTCCTTAGGTTAGCTCACTTAGCTTGAGACAGTTATCATAGCAAAACACATTGATTTTTAAGAGTGAACATGCAGTCATCCTGGCTATCTTCTATCAATTATCTTTATTCAGGATGCAGTTAGCTGCCTTAGGTAAAGGTTGTTATTTGCTAGACTCAGTGATTTATCACCATTAGAAGCAGACTGTGAGCTCAGCCTGAAGCCTCCAGAATGAGGCAATTCAAAGTTGAGGTAATCAGGAGACTGCCTTTAGCTCAGAAGCCCAGGACTAAGCTGCCGGGAAAGGAATGTAGAAGAGAACTTGAGGGGCCTTAACTGTTGGTAACCTAACACGTCAGTAATCATATCTGGTACAACCTTGTAGTCCCTCCAGAAACTGAGAAATGGATTTGGTAGAAGGACAAAAGCAAGTGGAATGTCCTCAAGTAGGAGATTGCCAATAGCAAATGAAAGCCAAGGAATTGAGCATTTTATTTCCTCAGATTTCATTGATAAATGGGAGGTGCTATGAGATCTGCTTTACTGTGAGACTGGGTTTACTGTCAGGCATATTTTATGAGGGGGAAACTTGAGGTATATATTAGCCTTTATTAATATACAATGAAATAAGCAGCACTCCCTTGCTAAAAACCCATTTCTGCACCACTAGCAAATGTTACACAGAAAAGACCTGCTGTGACAACTCAGAATAAAGACTTTGGATGATCTTTTGCAAAAGGTTAGCTGTCCTAAACTGAATTGACTGAAGGAAGATAATCAAGCACCAGTACTCAGATTCTCATTTCTCTTGCTGCCCCTGGCCTTTTTTCTCAGTTTTCCCAAACCAGACTTCAACATTGTAGAAGAATGGACCCAGTTCCTGGATGTTGTTCTCAGTGTGTTCTTTGAAAATCTCTTTAGACTACAGTTCTAGCTGCACTTTATTCTTTTTGTTCCTGAGGACAGCCCAGAAATCTTTCTGTGACTTTCTGGTTCACAGCAGCTGAAAGAGCCTATAAACCAGAAAATACTGTATTTAGACATTAACCTTCACCAATGCTTAAAAGCATATTGGGATTATTCAGTACACACATAGAAGCTTCTTTTCCTCCTCCAGTAACCTACTTTAGAAAAATAATAATATCAACTATAAAATAAGAATGACTATGACATAACTATTTGGAAGACAATCTACTCCTAACCTTTCTTTTCAGGGTTGGATTTCTGAGTGGTGTTCATGGGGATTTGCTGGAGACTCATGTTAGTTTCTTTGTGGAGATCAAGGAGTAAACAGCTCATCACTAATGGAATGACAGCAGATAATGTACACAATTCCTATACTAAGCCAGAATTTCTAAATGGCTTATGCATATTCATGAGGCTTTTATCACAGAATGTTATTTAGTGGTTTTTGTTTGTCATCCACCATTTCTCTTTGTGTGGAAGAAGCTGGCTGTGGAATAGTAGATTGTTCTGTACATACACACGTGGATGAGCTGTTAGGACTATAGGCAGGCATCTAATTTTTGCATCATTTTTTTTTGTATATTTTCATGGAAGTAAACTTTTGAAGACTCAGTATTTTCCAGTTGTTTAATGGGAATCACATTAAGAACTTGGAGTTGTTCTGAAAAAAGTGTGTGCGTTTTAGTTAGGGTTTCTATTGCTGTGAAGAGACACCATGACCATGGCAACTCTTATAAAGGAAAAATATTTAACTGGGGTGGCTTGCATTTTCAGAGATTTAGTCCATTATCATCATGGTGGGACATGGTGGTGTTCAGGCAGACATGGTGCTGGAGAAGGAGCTGAGAGTCCTACATCTTGTCCCACAGGTAACAGGAAGTGGTCTGAGACACTGGATGTGGCTTGAGCATATATGAGACCTCAAAGCTGCCTCCACAGTGACACACTTCTTCCAACAAGGCCATACCTCCTAATAATGCTATTGTTCCCTTTGAGCTTATGAGGGCCAATTACATTCAAAGTACCACAGTGTAACACTGAATACAAATGAGTGTTCAGTGCCAGCAACAGCACCCCACAGAGCACCAGACCTGCATTTTAGGGGACTAAGTTTATCATTATATTGCAGTCACTTTCAGTGAACACTTGTTTCTGCACTATGTCCCATGAATGGCATTTGGATTCCGGACAATAGTGAATAATACAGAAACAGCAGAGCTCTTGGCTCAGGTGTCAATGATGGTGACCACTGAAGGGAGGGAACAATAAGGGGTTCTGATTTAAAAGACTGGCATGTGTCACTTGTTTGGAAAGCCTGGTGGAGATGGCTTTTATGTGCCCCATGGCTGGCATAACATCACGTCTAGGTTGGGTTTTACATCCTTTTAACAAAGTCACTGCTGTGCTTCGGTGATTCTTTGCTGCCTAACAGTGTTATCTGTTTCACATGTCTTTGGTAAAGCCATGCTTCTGGATAACCACTTTGTGCAAAGTGGCCTGTA
>CABHPH010121411.1:5730-18472 GCA_902168325.1 Peromyscus nudipes | reverse complement strand
GTGTGTGTGTACGCGCACGTGGTGTGTATGTGCATGGTGTGTGTATGTGTGTGTGTGCGCGCGCACGTGGTGTGTATGTGCATGGTGTGTGTATGTGTGTGTGCACATGGTGTGTGTATGTGCATGGTGCGTGTGTGTGTTGTAGAATCCCAGAGTTGGCTTTTGTCTCCTTGGTCTCAGTCCTGGCCCCTATCTGGGCAGAGGCGCATATCTATAATTATAATTCCAGATACTCAGAAGACTGAGGCAGGAAAATCCTAAATTCTAGGCTAGCCTGGGCTATGCAGGAAGTTCAAGGCAGCTCAAAGAGAACAAAACAGTTCTGGACCCTTAGCATCTTGAGATCAGACCTCCAGCTCAAGCCTAGACCCCAGACACCAAAGTTGGGGGACCTGGTCTGCATGAGTCCTGCTGGGGAAGGGGTGGAGCCCACTGCACACCAAACTGAGAAGTAGCCACATCCAAGGACCTGAAGTCCCTGTGAGGTGCCAGTCTGTTTGTTTGTTTGTTTGTTTGTTTGTTGTTTCGAGATAGGATTTCTCTGTGTAGTTTTGGTGCCTGTCCTGGATCTCACTCTGTAGCCCAGACTGACCTCGAACTCAGAGATCCTCCTGCCTCTGCCTCCTAAGTATTAGAGTTAAAGGCGTGTGCCACTATGTCCAGTTTAACTTCCTGTTCTTTTAGGCCTCCAGGTCTACCACTTTTACCTGCAACAGCGGAGCGCAGTCCTGTGTGTGTCTTGGTCTCTCACTGTTCTGGGTGGGTGAGCGGGCCCTGCCCCATGTCAGGAGACCTGTGACTTACCCCTGTAGGAACAGGAGGGTCAATCTGGTTGCAAGCTTTAGGCCTCAGCCCTCTTTTTGACTACTCTGGGCCTCTCTGCATTTCAGCTGCCCTGTGATAATTTGTGCCTACAACACAAGTCCTCTTAGGGTACCTGTGACCCAGCCCTGCCAGACGGTAACCTTGTGCTTGCCCGGGGCCTGGGGTGACATGTGTTATGGCCATAACCTTACCGTGAACCAAACTTGTGTCTGCAGTTCTGGCTGCTGAAACAGCCGGTGCAGACATAGGCCAGGCATCACCAGCCCACCTCTGGAGTGGGCACAGCATGGTGGGCAGGCTGTGTTGTGCCCTGCCTCTCCTGGGCCGTAGGATCCCTGCCCCTTTAGTAGGAATGGGACTTCTCTGGCCAGGACCAAGGGGTACAACTTGAACAGGTGGCCTCACTTCCCATCTTCACTTTCCCAGTGGGGAGGGACACGTTCCTGTTCTCTGAGAGAGGGAGCTGGTAAGGAAGCCACAGCAGTGGTTCCAGTCTGCAGAGAGAATGCAGCTACCTAGGCCTACAGTGGGCTCCAGTGTGGGCCTGTGTCCACTCTGCCCATCAGTCTGAACCAGCCAACCAGTTTCCCAGAATCCCTGAGTCATTGGGCGACCCTGCTTCCCAGCTCTGAAACTGGGGTCTCTCAAGCTGAGGCTCCAAGAAAAGCTGGTCTCTGGCTCTGGGAGCTCAGCCCTGCTCTCCTGTGGAAGAGATGGCTGCCTACTTGGGAGAGCATTCCTGAAGAAGGCTGTGGTCCAAGACAAGAGAGCCCCCGGGGTTGATGGACTGCCAGGAGGGCTCTGAGAAAGCCACCAGAAGATGGACTGAATCAAGGCTAGAACAGTCACCACTGCCGCGTGAGTGGCTGTGGAGCCTCTGTGGAACCCGCTAGATTCAGGCCTGGCCCTGACCGAACAAGCCTGTAGCCTCAGACAGTGCCCGTAGGTGCTTGTTCCCTGGGTATACGCTGGTGTTTGACCAACCTTGTGGTCGCTTGTTTGCGTGCCTGTCACACTGTCTGGGCCCTGGGTCTGTGGGCTGCGTGTTTACACTTGGTGTTTGAGTACCAGGTGTCTAGCTAGCCTACTACAGGCCCTCATGTAACCAAGGGCTCAGACAGATGCATGGGCTGCAAGGGGTCCCCGGTGGTGCTGGCCAGAGACTAGAAAAGGTAGTAGAGTTCTGGCTGGATTCGGAGCTCTGGGTCCTTGTGTCCATGGAGGAGGCCGCAGGGTGGACCGCTTGCGTCAGCCTTGAGCGGCCATCAATAGCGCGCGGTTAATTAATTTGATGGGAACAGCAGGGACCGCCGTTTGCATTTAGTGAAGTTCCAGGAACTTCCAACCCCATCTTCATAATTGGCCTCATAAATTGTAAGAAAGAGAGAGATCAGCAAAGCGGGAGGAAGGAGGGGCTGCCCGTCCGTCCTTATTTAATTTTATTGCTGAAATTCATCTTTTTAGCCTCCTCCGCCTGAATCGGCTCTCCCTGCCGGATTTGCCTAATCATGATAAATTAATATTCATTTCCCCACCTCTTACCCAGCTCCCGCGCTTGGATAGAGTTGGGAGGGTCTCCTTCTAGCTCCTCTGCCTTGGTGGGAGATGACCCCCAAAGTGGAGTTTGTGTACTGAACTAAAATTGGCCCTTGGGGAGAACAGGAGGGAGCCTGGGAGAAAGATGGGGTTGTGTTTCCTTGGGAGGAGGGGCTCCCAAGATTGATAGGAACTCAGAGGCCTCAGGAAGCTGACATTAACTGCCAGTGCCCAGCTAGGGCTGGATTAGAACAAGAAGAATCCAAAGAGGCTGCTAGAGACCTCAAGGCTGAGCCAGACATGGAAGTCGGGGGTGGGGGGTGGGGGAGATGGGGCACAGATTGGAAACTGGATAGAATTGAGGAATGAGGCTGAAACAAAGAGTTGGTCACCCCCTGATCATTGTCACACTCCGCTTCCTCAGCTAGGTACGAGCCACCTTGCCAAGACCGACCATGCTGTCTGAGGGTTCCTGTGGGCACCACTGATTTTGGACCACTCTTTCTCAGCGCATCTAGTAGGGTGATTGGACCCAGTGTATGGCACCTATGCTGTTCGCCTGTCATAGTAACTGACGGCTTCAGTTAGGGCTGCTGTGTGGAGGCTGGGTGGAGTGTCGCTGGCAGGGTACACAATCCTGCATCTCCCTCTGTGGTGGGGCTCCAGTCTAAAGGATCACTATTCCCTCATCTGCTCAGCCTCAGTTCTGTGACAATGAGGCCTTTCCATTTCATCCTGCCTCTGGCCTCATTTACAAGGGAGGAACTTGAAGATCACACACGAACAGTGATTGGTCCAGTGCCCCACATAGTTCAGGAGGGCCGGAACTAGGGATGAAGGGAGTGTCCACCCTCCTGAGAGGCTGAGAGTGAGTAGAACATTCTGTTATAGGGTGTGAGCTCTGTGGGTATGTTTTATTAGGTGACAAAGGGGACATTATTTAACCACACAATCCCTTTCAAAGCAGAGCTCTCTGACTGGTAGCGGGATGGTGGGAGAGTTCTGAAACATGAGCAGGACCTCTGAGGAGCAGTGCCCACCAATGCTCGGCAGCAAACAGGACTCGAGCCCTGCAACCGCCAGGAACTGAATCCTGCCAGCCACAAAAATGAGCATGCAAGGACATTTTCTTTAGAACCCTACAGGGATCCCAGGCTATCCAGTGCCTTCATTCAGCCTGCGGGACCCTGGGCACTGAGTGGCCCCCTTCCCAACACAGTTCATCTTTCCTTTCTGAGATGGCATTTCAAACATGTATTCACAGAACCTGGATGGATACTGGGAAAAGAGATTCCTGAGTCCCACAGGACCTGTTAGAAGGCGGGAAAGACCAGATAATACTGTGCAAACCATGGGAGGAGCCCTGGGGAGGAGGCGTGAGTTACCTGCACCACATATCTGGTTTACTTGAGCAGTTTCGCCAAGCCCTACTTAGCTCAGCCCTACATGTAAATATGTAGGAGATACACTTGTATCTCCATTTTATAGATGAAAAACCTGAGTCCCAGGCTGGAAAGATGGTTCAAAGGTCAAGAGCATGTACTGCTATTTCAGGTCCCTGGGCTTGAGTTCAATTCCCAGCACCCACACTGGGCAGCTCACAACTGCCTGGAACTCTGGTTCCAGGGAATCCGATGCCCCTGGCCTCCCCAGGCACCTGCACTCAAGTGTGCATACACACACACACACACACACACACACACACACACACACACACACCACACACAGAGGCACAGAGAGAGAGAGAGAGAAAGACAGAGACAGAGAGAATTTAGAAAATAAATCTTTTAAGGAAAAAAAAAAGAACCCTAGTCCCAGGGAGGTTCTTTTGTCCTAAGTCATGACACGTGAGGATCAGACTCGGGTGTCACTCAGATCTCTCAGCAGGACTCCACCAGCCCCTTTCCAGCTTCCCTCAGAGTCTGCAGAGAGAATTACTGATGCTGACAGTCCTGAAACCAGAATTCAGTTTGCTTTTGAGACAGTGTTTCACCCGGCGGTGTGTGAACTCAAAACTCTCCAGACCTGGCCTCCTGAGTGCGGGGTAAAGGATGCCCCACAAGCCTGGCTCAAACCTGGGCTCTGAATCATTAGTTTCCTTCTGAGTGGGGATGCCCAGTTCTCTGCACCGTCGTGAAGGAGTTAGGGTGAAGGCAGCAGGAACTCCTGAGCCCTGCCCGAGCAGGGCACCTCTGCAGATAGTTCCTCCCTCAGTCTCAACAGGCCTGCTCTGTCTGCCTGAGCTCCATGACAGGGCCCGCGGACTTCTGGCCTCAGACACTCTGTCCCCCAGCTCCTCGTGGTCTCTGAGGGATTCTGTCGCATCCTTTTGACCTTGATTCGGCACTGTGGGGAGTACTTTTAGTTCAGTTTGATCAGGAAATCTGAATATGCTCAGGTCACCCTCCCCGCCTGTCAGTCAAACACCAAACTGGGAAGGAATCAGCCCTGGCCTGTTCCCCCTTCTCAAGCTGCCTCATGGGGACTCTCGGGTGTTGACTTCAGAAAGAAAATCAAGGTCCTGCCGTCTCAGGAGCCCCCTGGCCCTCCCGACCCAAAGATGTACCTGCCTGCCAAGGTCTCCAGGGAGGTGCCCGCCAGGTGACAAATGACCCATATCCTCCGAGCCTGGCCTGCTTCAAGTTCATTTCTTGTCCTCAATCCCTCCACTCTTGAAGAAACAGAGTTTTCCGGGACCTTGGTGCGAGGGGTGTTCCAAGAGCAGGGTCATGCAGAGCTCCATGTCTAGGCGCCTGGCTCTTACCAGCGGGTGTATCCAGGGCGGGGACGGCGGGCGCGCTTCCCAAGAGGCGCCGGAAGAGGGCGCCCGAGGACCGGCGAAGAGGTCGGCGGCTAAGCCGGGCGAGTTCGAGAGAGGCGGGACAGCCCGGCTCCTAGGACCTGGGCACTGGGGAAGGGGTCCCCGCTCCTCGAGAGGAGGCACCCGACAAGGACGCGGACCCACGTCCTTTCAGGGCGGAGAGACCCTTGCAGCACTCGCCCGGAGTAGGGAGGCACTGAAGATCTGATTTTGATGGTGACCAGAGTGAGAGTGGAGTGAGACTCCTTCCCAGACTCATCTCTGGCCAGGATCCTGTGCCTCAGTTTCCCCTTCAGGAATTCTGTTCCGTTAATGAGAATTATAACCTGTAAAAGCTGTGAGTGAGATGACCGAGGACTATCACCTGCTCTGGTCACCCTTTTCTTGGCCAGCCTGTCTAGTCGCAGCTCGGCGGTAAAAGAGATGGATGGAGACTGGAGAGAGTGGCCGAGGGACAGGCACGCGGGGAAGCCAGGCGAAGAGCTGAGAAGGACAGTCGCAAGGGCTGCAAGGGCTGGGGCTGGTGCCCATGAGCCTGGCGGACCTCTGCTGCGACCCTTCTGGGTCGCGCTCTGGACTGTCTCCTTCACTCCTCTGGTGCTCCTCACCAGCGGCGGTGATTTATGGCTGGGCCAGGCCTGACGACCTTGGACGGATAACTAATGACGGGTCAATAACGCTACAGGAAAAGTGAAGTGAGAGAGGGCCGAGGTCCACCCCTTACCGCCCATCCCCCCTTCCGCCCCAATCCTGCCAATCCCCGGTTTGGTGCACATTACTGAAGTCTCCTTGTAGGAGTGGGAGGCTCCCCAAAGCCCCTTGACAGGTCTGGTGGTTAAGCCAGCTGAAGTGGGGGCAGGAGTAAGGCCTGAACATACTGCGGAGACCCCAAGTGGGTCATCCGAAGGTGTGGGCCACCGTTGTGAGTCCCATGCTACGGGCAAGAGGAAGTCACTTTCTGGGAAGTCAAGTTGGCGTTTGGAATTGCTGCCAGGCACAAGGGAGGAAGCCTGGGAGAGTGCAAGGAGGAAGGCTCGTGCAGTAATCCAGGCTGCGGCCCTGGCTTCTTCCTCTCATCACCAGCGACCAGGAGGACAGTTGTTTGCTTCTGTTTCCAGACACTTCATTTACCCAGGGGTCCCTTTTGCATGCGAATTGGGGTGGGGGGCTCCTCACTCCTGCTTGTGTCATCTGGGGACTTCTGAGAATGGACCAGTGCCTCCGCCTCTTGGGTCTGCCAACTTCCGGGTCCCTGTTCGAGATGCCCTGATTCCCTATTTTAGAGCCCTGGGGAGAGGTAAGCAGCCTAGGATGCCTGGCTCGAGTTCCTGCCTCTTGAACAACAGTCCAGGTCAGCACCTGGGAACCGGCGCGGGCTTTTCCGCCTTCTGTCCCATTCTGTGGGTTGGAAGGCTGAAGCTCAGAGCGCCCTTGCTGAGCAGTCGGCAGAGGGAGGCTCTGAGACCTGCAGCCTGATCTAATGCTTTGAACTATTCTCTCGCCAATCCTCCACCCCAGGGTCCCGGTCCTTCCTCTGGTGGCTCCTCCTTAACCATTGTCAGCTCCGTCCAAAAAAGACACCCAGCGAAGGCCACACAGGCAAGAGCACTCTGCTTCTAGATTAAGCCCAAGTGACAGAACTGCCTTGGAAGTATAGGACTGTGGGAGTGGCCTCGTGCCTGAGGGTATGGGACAGTCTCTGACACACGTGGACTTGTGTGTGGACATCTGTGCATTCCCGGAATCAGTGGACCAGGACCATGTGGATGCTGTGTGCTGGGGGTGCAGGAGACACACTAGAGAGTGTGTAAGACAGGCGTGCAAAGGGAGCGGACTCCTTGTAGAGTAGAAACGGCAGAGACACACAAGCAGCCATTTGAGGATAGAGACCCTAAAGTTCCCCCCATCCCTTAATCCACCTCTAGCTTTTTGCATACCCTGTTCTGAGCCACAGGCACCAATTTCTCCTCCAAACCTCAGCCTGAAACCCCGGGGGTTCCATCTCTGGATCTGGCGGCATACATACTTTTCAGGGTCCGTAAAAACATGGGATTTCTTGTTTAGAAGTGTGAGGAGTTTCGAAATGGAGACAGCAAAACTGGTAAGCCAAGTGCAGAGTTCTTGGGCATGCAAAGCCCTGTGGGACCACACAGGTCACACATCAGTGAAGTCAGCCCTGCCCTGCCACCACCAGCAAGCTCACTTTCCCATCCAGTGACTTGATGGTGTACTATCTGTCCCCCTGGGCCTGTCACTTGGACTGTCCCCACCTTCCCGCCCCCCCCCCCCCAGCTGCCTGCCTTTTGCTATAGAGACTGGTAAAGCCTTCCCCTAGTCACTGCTAATACCACTCACCTGGACTCCGAGCTCCGGCCGAGCCCACCATTTTCCTGTTTCTGTATATTGTGCTCAGAATTCAGTTCCTCTGGAAAATTCACTCTTCCTTTGGCCGTCTCCTCCAGGAAGGCCCTTGATTTTCCATGTAATAAATGATGCACTGGGTCAAAGCACAAATCACTTCCACCTTCACTCAGAGCCATTTGTCTGGCCCCTCCAGCAAACCTAGCATTTTGGACGACAGGGATGGTGTCCTATTCATCATCAGAACTCCCCCAGTACCAGCTGACACCTGCACGGCAGGGGCTCAGTTAATATTTGTTGATGCAGCTGTGGACATCTTCTGCCTGTGTGTTCAGGTTTGGACATGATGACTCCTGTGTGCCAGGCCTGCGTACATACACATGCATCTCCGCTGTATGCATTCAGATTCTGGTACACACGGTACACGTGCAGTCACACTAGGGGCACACATGTACAACAATATAAGTACTTTCTTTTTTCTTCCTCTCTACCTCCCTCCCTTCTTTTTAGATAGGGTCTCACGTATTTCTGGCTGGCCTTGAACTTAGTACATAACTGAGGGTGACCTTGAACTTCTGACCTCCCTCCTTTTCTCCCCAAATGTTAGGATTACGGGTATGTGCCAGTACCCCTGGTTTATGCAGCTCTGGAGCTCAAACCCAGAGCTCATAAATGCTAGGCTAACACTCACTGGATCAACGAAATTACATTCCCCACACCCTTTCCTGGTTTGATTGTTTGTTTGTTTGTTTGTTTGTTTGTTTAGATTGGGTCGGGCTAAAGCCCAGGCTGTATCGAACTCTCCATTCTCCTGCCTCAGCTTCTCTACTGCTGGTAATACAGGTGTGTACCACCGCTCCCAGCTTGTAAACAGTCTCTGCAGGAATGTGCATGAATCCGAGGTGGTACATGTGGCTCTGTGAGTGAATTTATGCTGGTAACTGTATACCCAGACCCATGTGGCAGACGTAAGCCTATGCAAGGCAGTAAAGGACGCGTGTGTGCCTGGCCTTGCGTGGTTGGGGTTGTGCCTGGACAAGAGCCGCAGGTGCACCGTGCAAGGACACAGGCGGCTGGCGCGTGTGCCGGCCATGTGTGTGCACAGCTGCGTGTCCTGGCAGGCGGGACGCCCCGTGCGCCCCCTGCGCCCGCTGAGCGCGCCGCTTTGTTCCTCCGCCGCGGGCGGCCGCGTGGTCTCCCGGCTTGGGGCTCGGGCGTCTCCGCCGGCCGGGATTGGCAGCGGGCGGCCGCAGCGCGGCTCCCTCCCCAGCGGGCGGAGCCGGATCGGCTCCCGTTACCGGCGCGGGTGGGTGGGGGTGGGGTGGGGGGCGCCAGGCCATCCATCTTCTGTTATTACAGCGTAATGGGGCTGCTCGGGCGCCCGCCCATTTGTCATCGGCCTCGTTCGCTGATAACGGGCATTTGTCATCACTTTCCTCTGCCAATGTCATCAGCGCCGCTGACAGCGGGAGGGGGCACACGCACATGGGCCTGCTGGACACGCGTTCCTGCATATACACACTAACACATGAAACCTGAGGGAGGGCACATGGGCCCTGGGGGGCACACGGATCTGTCTGTGGACCAGAACTCCTTAGAGATGGACGCATAACAGCCTGCGCAGAAGGGGCTTGTCAGGCAGATGTTCCCAGCTGCAGATCTGCTTCCGCAGCCTTGGGGGGCGGGGGGAATTGAGTGCAGGTGGCCTTCCGCCAGCTCCCTTTGTGCACTTGTGTGACACCCCCATGGGCTCTACAGACCTGCACGTGGCTGTGTCCCACTGTCAGCCCAGCAATGACCAAAAGGTCACATTCAGGTCTCCTGCACTCTTCAGACCTAAAGACTTCGGGAGAGACCACAGGACAGCACAGCGTAACTGAGGTTGCCAGGACAATTGGGTTCCTTCCTCTAAGCCCTCCAGAAACAGTGTATGTGGCCAGAGAGTCGCTTCCACTCCTGGCTCCACTCCAGCTTTGAGCCTAGACTGATCTGTAGCAAGAGAGACTCCGTAAAGACTGCCAAAAGAACTTCCCATTTGGAAGAGGTACAAGGCTGACTGGTGGAAGGGTGCTACTGATAGCCAGGAGAGGAGCTTGGAGGAAAGGAAAACTGTTGTGTCCTGTGCCCTCTGGTGGGCTAGGTGCCAGCCCACTCCCTGCAGGACTGTGTCTGTCAGGAATTCCTGATGCTGCCTCAGGGTGGCGGAGGGGACCCCATTAGCCCTTATTAGGCAGACACCTCCCCCATTTCACTGCTCTCTGGTTGCGTGGCACATATTAGGTGCTCAATAAGTAGCTACTGAATGGATAAATGATTGAGGACAGGGCATATGGGGAGGTGGGGGTCCCCCAAGTCCCTCCCGGAAAGGTCACCAGGCACTGATGGCCCAGATCTCATCTCATACCCTCCCTTTGGCTCCCCTCCTGATTTCTTATGCAGCCCCCCAAATTCCCCTTCTCCCTAGGCCTCTCCCTCCTGGGCAGATGGGGGAGGGGGAAGGTCCCTTGGCAGAGCAGGGCTGGCTTGTTCCTTGTAAATGAAGACCATAATTAACATTAAATTAAGGTAATACAAATGAAGGCAACATCGAGGCTGACAAGATGAGCGTTTGGGGAGGCAGTGGGGAGAAGTGATTCATATTTTTAATTTACTGTACGGATGGGCCGTGTGGCTGGGGAGCCGGTGGCTCGCCTGGAGGGGGTGTGGCCCCGCCATGTTTGCCGGGCTTGGAGTGATCACACAATGACTATTAAACTCAACTGTCCATATAATGGGGCAGATTCGACATGACGCCCACCAGAGCACCAGAAGCCTGGCCAGCCCAGGTTGTAAATCCTGCCACACCGCATCCGTCTGCCCACCTGCCCACCTTGGCCTCATGGGTCTGCCCTGGGAGAGAAGAGACGCGGCCCCTCGGGGTCTCGGGAATAGGGTGACTCAGAGAACCCAGGCCCTGGCCCACATTACTCAGGCTGGGTGCTAGAAGCATGTTGTGAGTGAAGGGTTGGTGTCGCTCAGGGGCTTGATCTTGACCTGGGAGCTGGTAAGGGCTGGACCTCTGAGGACAGCGCAGAAGATATGGTGCCATGCCTACTGAGCAGTGGCTCTCAACCTTCCTAATGCTGTGACCCTTTAACACAGCTCCTTATGTGTGGTGACCCCCAAACATAGTTATTTCGCTCCTACTTCATAACTGTAATTTTGCTACTGTTGTGAATCACAATGTAAATATCTGACATTTGACTCCTGTGAAAAGGTCATTTGACCCCCAAAGGGGGTCATGACCCACAGGTTGAGAGCCACTGCTGTAGAGGAACTAGTTGTCCTGGCCATCAACAGTGTCACTCTCTTCAACACTGATGAACCTTGTGCTAATCCCTAGCACCTCTGATCCATGACCACCACAGGCAATCTGCTTGTGGGGACAGGGAGGGGTGTCATGGCGCTTTATGTAAAGCCCAATCTGAGAGATGAGGAGTGATGTCGTCTCAGAGCTTGTAAGTATCTTGGGCCCAATCCTGTCCCTCAAGCCCCTGAGCCTGGGAGTGGCCTACAGAGTCCAATCCAGGGACAAGGGCCGGTGGGACCACGCATTCCACACTGTACCCTGAGGCATGACAGTGGAGCTCTCTGGAGACTGGGGTGTGAGTGAGCATGTGTGCACACATGTACTCCTGTCCTCTCTCCAGCCAGAAGGTACCAACCAGTCCCAGGAGAAGGGAGGGATTCCTGCTTACTCACTCTGCAAGCACAGTCCCAGCCGCCACAGCTCTGCTCATCCCGTCCCTGGGATGAGAGACGCAAGTGTAATTTAGGTTTTGATATTATGAAAGTCTCGCTGCTCTAAAACAGCGGGACACTCGGTGCCTCATTAATAAAGGATAAACTCGGAGTCTATTTACAAGGCGCTTTTTGGGGTTATTTACTCTCCAATATACATATGTAATGTTGCGCATACTTACCGCTAGGTAGTTCTTCCCTCCAGCCTGGGCCTCCTCGTCACCCTGAGAGGGTCCCTGCAGGGAGCAGAGGGTCACTGGGGAAGAGGGATTCTGGGGGCCCCACCCCTGGCAAGAGAGAGGCTCTGTGGGGAAGGGCAGAATAATCTGGGATTTAAACTGGAAGTGGGAGACAGAGCGCACCCACCTCCATGCCCCACCCGCCTCAACAGTCTTATCTCAGAGCCCAGCTCCCTTGACAGACACGGGCTCTCCTGCCTAGGCCCCACCCTCTGTATCAGGCCAGGGCAGCCCGCTTTCTCCGCATGGCCTGCTATGGACAGGCTTCTGACAGGCTAGCCAGGCCTCTGGAGCAGCGCCTCTGCCATCTGTGAGGTATTCCAACCTGTCCCAGACTTGCCCATTCCTCAGTTCCTGGTTGGTCATTATTCTCTCACTACAGGGAATCCACTCCCAGTTCCTGGTACCCATCAACCTGCCTGTGTTGGGGAAGGATCCCCACGGAGCCTTAGCCCCCATCTTTCTCTGCCATGGGCACCACAAGCCTGGGTGCTCTATTATTATTTTTTAATTTTTGTTTTTGAGACAGGTCTTACTATGTAGCCCAGGCTGGCTCAAACTCACAGAGATCCACCTGCTTCTGTCTCCCGAGTGCTCGGATTAAAGGTGTGAACCACCCTTCCCAGCCTCTGGGTGATTTTTTTTTTCATGGCTCCTATATGTGATAGCATGCTCCTCTTATCCCCATTTTGTAAGTGAGGTCAGGGAACTCACCCAGTGTCACCCAGCCAGTAAATGCCAAGCTGTGGGTTTAACCCAGAATTGAGTTTGTGGCACTCCAGCCTCCTAGGGGTTTGGAGGCCTTATGTTTGTCCCAGGCCCTTCAGCCCCGGCCTAGCAAGGCCCCCTGTGGCCTCCAGGGAGGAGGAACACCATCTACCCCGTGAGCCCCGGGGCTGGAGAGTCAGACCTGGTGGCCCTAAGTGTACATGTAAGGGAGTGGAGGATCCCACCTTAGTGTACATGTAAGAGCAGTGGAGGATCCCACCTAAGTGTACATGTAAGGGCAGTGGAGGATCCCACCTTAGTGTACATGTAAGGGTGGTAGAGGATCCCACCTTAGTGTACATGTAAGGGCGTGGAGGATCCCACCTTAGTGTACATGTAAGGGAGTTGAGGATCCCACCTAAGTGTACATGTAAGGGAGTGGAGGATCCCACCTAAGTGTACATGTAAGGGC
>CABHPH010121409.1:0-17396 GCA_902168325.1 Peromyscus nudipes | reverse complement strand
CAGTACTCAGTCTCTGCTATGGCTCCTCTGACAGATGCTTCTCTACCCACGTCTCCCCGTCCTCTCTGGTGTGGACTTTGGCTTGTTTCACAGGACACTTCCATCCCCTTCTGCTGCCTCATTACCCACATCCCCCAGTCCTCTCTGGTGTGGACTTTGGCTTGTTTTACAGGACACTTCCATCCCCTTCTGCTCACTCATTTGACCCTCGAATTCACACTGTCTGGTTGAACCTATCACCCTTCCCCTTACTGAGTCCCACAGAGGCCACGGCCTGCCCTGCAAAGCCAAGTCTAGCAGCTACCACATGGCTCAGCCTTGGCCCTCCCTAGAGGTCATCTCTCCCTTTGTCCTTGGTCTCTAGCACCAGGCAACCAGAACACTGTTCGAGACACAGGTCCATTAGGAACTTCTCAGTGCTGCCTAAGTCTCACAGCATGGCATGGCTCTTACCACCCCGGTTCCCATCCCATGCACCTTCTACTCCAGGGTCTCCAGAGACCTGCTCTCACCTTCCAGCTATGCCTGTGCTCCCTACCACCCAAGGACCTCAGGACCCATGCAAGCTGTGGACTGCACTCCAGCCACCAACTTCTGGAAAATGCCTGGTCACCAGTTCCTCCCCGGGCTCCAGCAGCACCGATGCACCATAGAGCATCATGAGCAGACACAGGCTTAGATGCTGGATGCAAAGCTGAAAGTCTGCTGATATGTCAGATGCTTTTGGATCCGGAGTTTTCCAAGTCACTGTCTAGTATTCCTTACCAAGTGTATGAGGCAGCTCGGCAGCCGGCTGTCATTCCCATCACCATCTCTGAACATCAAGCCAGGTGAAACGGTAAAAACCCCCACCTTACCCCACCCTCTGCTGCCCATCAGCTTAAGCAGGAGTCCAGGTGAGCTTGGGGAAGCCCTACAAACCCTCATGCTGTGGATGCCCAGAAGGGTCTAACTTAATTGGCAGCCGAAGTTCCTTCCTCAAGGCCAGGGTCCAACTCCCTACTGTCCACAGAGGGAGAGCTACACATCACCCAGGAAAAGGAGCACACAGTCCTACAGACACTTCACACACTGTCAACAGGCAGAGACTGCAGTGTCCATCCCGTCCCAGATGGTCCTCTGGAGCTGTTTTTAGAGCCACACCTTACAATGAGCACAAAACCACCTCAGAGAATCGCTCTAAAGCAACAGTCTTCGAACTCTCCTGTGAGCCTAGGTATATTTCAAGCTTTTGAGGGACATCTCTCTGTGGCAAACATAAAAACAGATGATCCAGAATTGAAAGCATCTACATTGCACATGTCCTTCTTAGTCAATAAGATGTGACATTATTTCCTGTGTCATGTAGTTTACATGAAAAACAAAAAGCCAGTTTGTTTCCCCTCGAACACCATGACATTGAATGTACCCTGTACTGAGGCCTGGAGGACTTGACAGAACCATGGATCTGTGCCTCCAAGTCAGTGGCCTAAGCGGCCTTTAGCGTACACTCACGTGCAAACACAAACAATTCAAGGAAAATCCATTTCAAGTAGATTGTGCTGGGTCACTTTAGAACCCAGGTGCAGCTCACAAGATGAATGGGTCCTGCCGAATGTCCCCAGGGACAAACACTAGACAGAAGGCTAAAGGTAAGCCTTCCTTACCTGGTAGTAATTGATAGACGGCTTGATCCCAAGTTTTAGCAGTATGCTGAAATAAAAAATTAAAATTAGCTGCATTATGACAGTACATTCACTTTGTTCTTTTCACTGGATTTCACGGTGAAAATTAAGAGGCTTTTAAAGGAGTCTTTTCTGACTTCCAGCAATAAATCCACTAACAAGACGGCCAAGAGGCAGCTCCCAGCCCCTTCTTTTCTGGCCCTGGGCGCGCACCACCAACACAGGCATGGTCCAGAATCTGAAGCTGCACTGTGGTATACTCCATACCACCCCATCCACAGCAACATACCCTGTGCAAGCTACTGCATGCGACTCCAGGCTCATCCTGAAGAACTGTGCAGCCATATCTTCAAAGAATTTAAATGCTTATAGCCTAGAATTCTATCAGAGTTTCTCATCACAAACTTAAATACTGGAGGCACAATGTAAAAGTCCCTAGACCACTAACTGCAAAGGAATTCTCTATGGTTCCACAATTTCCTGGATGGTTCAAGATTGTGACCCAAGGGGGTAGGTCTGAGGCTGCAACTCTTTCTCTCTACTGTTCATCAGTCTGTGGCAGCAAGAAAAAGCAGGAAAGGTCCCTGAAACCCCAGAAACACCCCCAAATCCATGTAAGTGTGCCACTGCCTGCCCTGGCTGCCAGTATATGATCAACACAGAGCTCCAACAAAGTATAAAATATTCCAACTTCAAAACAATATTTATTACAAGTTATAACTTTAGGGCTTTGTTTAAACTGAGCTTAACATGTTATTACAATTTTTGACTAGATTTTTTTACTGCTGTTTTTAATGGCATTACTGGAAAATGTTGCTCAGTATCTGTGGTCACATACTGTTCCACCTGATGCAGGTGGCTGTAGTGGGTAGCTGTTCCAGCTTTGACCTGGAAGTACTACCCCCATTGAGGCTTCAGTAACTCACAAGGCAGGGCTTAAGAGCCCTTAAGACCCGAGATCCAGATGTGCCGGCTCTCTTGGATAACAGTGGTTAGATGTCACCAAGTAAGTGGCAATGCCTTAACCATATGTGTGTTGTTAGGCCTAAGGGCCTCTTCCATTATTGTCAAGGGGAGTGCTAACCTTCTCTCCTTTCATACAACACGGGCAGAGGTGGCGCCTTTGATCCCAGCACTCAGGAGGCAGAGCCAGGCAGATCTCTGAGTTCCAGGCCAGCCTGGGCTACAGAGCGAGATCCAGGACAGGCACCAAGAGAGCCGGCTTGTCTCGGGTCTTAAGGGCTCCTGTCTTGGCCCAACCTTGTAGGCGTCACAGTTACCGAAGCCTCAATGGGGGTAGTATCAATGGGGATAGTACTTCCAGGTCAAAGCTGAAACAGCTACCCACTACAGGTGGCCAGGAAATAAAGCAAAGAGAAAGATGGGCCATGTTGTGTCATGTCCTCTTCTGAGTGAAGACAGCCTGTTGCTAGCCCATGTCTACACTTGCAGATGCTCTCTCTGAGAACTGCCCCACGGCTCTGCAGCTTCTCAGACTGGCTGCCTTTACACTACAAAATGTGTAGCACAATTTACAGTTAGGATACCTTGTTTATGTCTTATGAAACAGACAGGGATTCTCCATTTGTCCTGGAGGAACTGGGGAGAATAATCATTCTTCTACAACTGTTCTTTGTCATTTTAAGCAAGCACTACCCACCTGGGAGTGCCTTCCAGTTAGCAGGCCTCAGGGCTCACTTGCTGAATAGCCAGTGAGTGGCTGTGTCTAGACAGCAGGTTCCAAGGGTAAAAGCTCTGTATGTGTCTCTAACAAGAAGAAACTACTAGGCTTCAAAGGCTGCAAATAGGAGCTACTTAGTTACTTAGGCCATTTCCAGTTCATGACAATCGTTATTCTTCTTTTCCTATTTGGTTAGATGAGTTAGCCTCAACTCATACCACAGTGTGTGGTCCTAGGCCGGGACCACTCTCGGCAGCAGAAGCTCTCTGTGGGTCTGTCTGTCAGCCTTTCTGGAAGGGCAGCTTCTTTTTAACAGCCACCTTCCTGTGCTCCAGAAGTACATGATGGACCTTCCTGCAGGGATTCCTCACAGTGGCTTCTAAGCACCCAGCAGGTTTCTGAAAAGCCTACACTTTGGGGGTCAGGGTTTCCAAAGGTTTTATCCTTACTGCAAGAGGTACTGTGTTCCCAGAAAACCCCACAGGTTAAATAAACTATACACACACGACTCACGATGCTGGGGGTCTGTTACCGTCACTGGTATGCAACTCCTAGGATATGTACTTAACAATGCAGATATATTGGATGTCTTGTTTTGAGACAGGGTCTCACTGTGGAGCCCTGGTTGGCCTGGAACTTGCTATGCAGAGCAAACTGGCCTCACCCTTACAGAGACCCACCTGCCTCTGCCTCCAAAATGCTGGGATTAAAGGCCTATGCCACCATATCCAGCCTAATAATGCAAAAAAAAAAAATAAATACATATTTTTTTTTTGAGACAGGGTTTCTCTGTGTAGCCTTGGCTGTCCTGGAACTCACTCTGTAGACCAGGCTCTAACTCAGAGATCTGCCTGCCTCTGCCTCTTGAGTGCTGGGATTAAAGGTGCACACCACCATCTGGCTTTTTTTTTTATAATGCAAATTTTTACAAGATGAAAGGAACTTCAAAATCTGAGCAATGACCAATCATGCTTTCTGTATCATGGGGATAAGATCTAAAGAGGTCTTATAACCAAATTGTACAACTTATGTCAGAAAGGATCACAAGGCCTCTCAACCCTGTGCTTTGCTGGCTGGTGGCTTCAAGGCCTTCCAGGCATTCTTTGGTTATTTCATCTCTCCGAAGGCACCTGCCCCTCTCTTCTACTGCCAGATTAACTGATTCATATCCCAGCTGTTTTTGATCAGAATGACACAGAAAACTATCTGTGTGAGACAGTGACACACCACACCATCGTGAGTCTTTTTGTGTTAGAGGCAAAGCAAGTGTGCAGAGAACCAATAGAGGTTTATTCATCTTGTAAGCAGATTTAATTCATGAACCTTAAATATGATTGATGAGCAAAGGATCTCGGGATTATTCTCATCTGAAGGAGAACTGCTCTGACTAGAACAAGCTGTACAAATGAAAGCAGTGTGCAGACACTGTAAAATCCTTCCTTTTCAGCAGACGTTTATTCCTCATATGTCTAGAAGCTGGGGAATCAATCTGAAAATCAAAGTCCTGACGTCTGGTGATCTCTCGTTCCTCACAGCCTACATTTCTCTGTCCTTACATGGGGGTGTGGGGCTACCAAGCTCTCTAGCTCTCCAGGGTCTGAGGTAAGAGAACTAATTGCACTCCTGAGAGCTCCACACTCACGGACCACGTGCCTAAGGACAAAGACTTCAGTTACACACTTTGGAGGCTATCGACACTCAGCCCACTGCAGGCTGAGCTCCCCTGCTGATGCCCTCCTCACCCTCTCAGAGTTCACCGGCTTATGATGTTCAGTCACAATAAGAAACACTTAAGAGCCAGCAGGACAGCTCAGCAGGTAAAAGCACTTGCCACACAAAGCTAACAACCTGGGTTCAATCCCCAGAACCCACCATGTGAAGGTGGACAAAGAGAAGCATCTCCACAAAGTAGTCCTCTGACCTCCATGCATGCACGCACACACACACACACACAAGTAACTAATAAACAAATAACAAGTTCAAACAATAAGCAAAAAAGAAGCACTTAATACACTTGGCACAACAGAAATGTCTAGATGAAAAGGGTCAGGCCAGACCACTAGCCTTGCAGACCATGTTTGTCTTACATATTCACTACCTTGGTGTGGTGACAATATATTCCCCAAGTCCAGAACTGAGGTCAGGGCAGGCAATAAAAATCTACATGGATTTGGCTCATTCTAGGACTTAAAGGACCCTTTCCCTCCACCTCACACTTGTTCAAGGAGCACTACAACCAATATAAAGATCTACTGATGCTTGGTGTCTCTACGGAAATGATCTTAAGGCAGCAACTTTTTCAGAGGTTACAGCATGCCTGTCAGTCTTCACTTCCTAGGGGCTGACTCATTAATGACAGGAGGCAGCCTAAGTCTGTGCACTCTATGGTCTTAATCCAGAATGGTCAAACATTTCAGGGGCTCAATTACCGCCCAGGAATGAGCCCACCGCACCACTTTCAGGGACCATAACACAGAGGTTATTAGCAGGAGTGTTGCACACTCATTCCCAGCGGCCTGGCCTCAGGTCAATGACAGAGAGCCTGCAGTGAGATGTGTACTCACCTGTTGAGGTCAAGCTGCTTGTACAGATCCAGGCTCTTCCCAAAGTACTTCTTCTCGGAATTGAGGGCATCCAGCTGCGCAGCACAAGTGCCGTGCTTATCCCATTCATGTTTCCTGTGAGAGTCACCGTGAGATGCTCAGGTGAGTCCTCTAGAACGGAGCTGTCACGTGCACTGAGCCTGTCACAGCCTCCACAGAAGACCCAGGCCCCAGCAACATTCAACCCTCTCCAGAGAGCACTGCTCTCCTGTCATGTTCTCCAACACAAACACTTGCAGGGCATCTCTACAATCACAACACACTCCAGGTGTCGTGGCACACACCTTTAATCCCGGCACTCAGGAAGCAGAGGCAGAAGGATCTCTGTGAGTTCTAGCACAGTTAGGATTGTTATACAGAAAAACCCTGCCTCGGAAAAAAACCAAAAACCAAAAACCAAAACCAAACAAAAACCCCAACATACTCCAGGGATAACCAATTAACTGAGCAAGAAGGAAATGTCACTGTTGTGACGCCTGCCACACTGCACAGCACTGTGTGGTCCTCTGCAGAGACAATGCGTAAACAAAGGAGTTCCAGAGAGGGGCACAACCCATGCATGACTCTACCTAAGGACCAAAGAGGGGGCAGGGTGGCTTGTCACCACGACCACCTGAGCCCATTCCCTGTCAGCCTCTAATAAGGGATTCTCCTCAAGTCTGAAGTGAGGACTTTCCACTCAATTCAATTCAAAAACTAAGTTGAAAGTTCAAGGCTTGCCTGGGCTGCAAAGTGAGTTCAAGGCTACCCTGAGCAACTTAGTGAGCAGCTTTCTCAGAATTAGCAATAATACTGGGAGTCCAGCTCAGTGGGAAAGCATCCAGTGTGTGGGACAACCGAGATTCAATCTAGTAAGCTATTCATCACCCAAGCTTTCACTGAGTGTTCTGTTTACCTACACATTATGGTTCATGAATCCTAAAATAGCACGCACTCAAGAAAAAGTCGTACTCAACACTATGATCCAGGAAGGGGGTATCATTTACATTCTGCTGCTTTAAAGCATTTTAACAAACTTAAGCTTTTTATACCCCTAAAAATTCTACAAGAAATATTTCTAGGCTAAATTAAGATATCTGGAAAGATATTATTAGCTGTAATATGAATAATTTTCACATTGGAAGAAGATGTAGAAAAAAATTACCTTCAGTCGAATCAATTTTATCTTCTTTTAAAAAAACAAAAAACAATGCTTTTCAAACAACTGGGTTAATTCCAGGTTCAGCTCCTGCTGACCTGGAGGAAAACTGTCCCTGTGAGACTCTCACCTTGTCTCTGACCAGGTCACCATAAGATCACTACCTTTAAGGCATGCTCTCTCTCTCTCTCTCTCTCTCTGTGAGTGTCTGATTTGGATTGATTTTTAAATATGCAAGCATTTGATTTGTTAAATTTTGGGAGACTGGACTTTTTAAATGAAGCAATGGATGAAATAACAATAGATTAGAAAACAAGCTCCTAACATAAATTCCACCTGACCTCATTTTTAACCCACTGGAGAAAGGCATTCAAAGCTACATACCAGAGTCATTTCTTGACAAAAAGCAGTATTCAGCCTCTGGAGACAGGGTCTCACCTGTTCTCTGTGCCTCCCACAAGCTGCCATCCAGAACACCCTTAGAAATTCTTCACACCTGTGCTAAAAATGCACAGAAACTCAGACTTACCAGAATCGGCTGCGATTAGAAGATGGGTGAATCACATCGGGCCAGTAGATCTTCATGTCTAGCAAAAGGTCCTACATGTGATTTAAACAAAGAGTTTACCCAAGACCTAACAAACTCATATACTAAACAAAAGTACTCCAGCTCTGGCCATTTAACCGAGCCAATGATTCTGTGTTTGTTCTGCACGTTAAAGAGCTGCATGTGAAAACACAAGCTCTTACAAGAGAACGGTAAGGCCGGGCAGCGGTGCTTGGATCCCAGCACTCAGGAGGCAGAGGCAGGCGGATCTCTGTGAGTTCAAGGACAGCCAGGGCTTCACAAACCCTGTCTTGGAAAAAATAAATAAATAAATAAAATAAAGTAAGAGAATGATGACCTGATGAAGAAATAGCCTCTGAACCCCAGAAACACGTGAGGAACTTTAAATTTACTGCCATGTGTGAAAGCAGCAGTCTGAACAGAGCCGTGTACTGCGCAACGCCAACCACAAGACGTTCTGGAAAAGGGCAGATCTTGAGACACAAGGAGACCCATGGTCACCTTGGGTATCAGGGATGACAAGAGAAGGTGGGGACAAGTGAACACAGGACTTTAGGCAGCGACACCTCTCCACAGGGTACTTCCCTGACTTGTCAAGACCCATGAAACTACAACACAAGATATGCACTCTAATGTAGGCTGTGTGCTTCGGTTAACAATACGGTATCAATACAGGCTCAGTTGTGAAAATCTGAGTGTGGATGGACAGTGACCATGGCGGACACTTAGTGTGAACTTTGCATTCAGTTTTCCTGTAAATATAAAACAGCTCTAAAACAAAGGACTGAAAGAAACAAACTTAAGGTCCTGACTTCCAGAGGAGCTTTTGAGTAAGGCAGCCCGTACCCACTTAACCTGGCAGGTAGTAACACCAGGCCCAAAGGGCTCAAGCTCATTTTTTTCAGTGTCTACACAACCATCAGACAAAAGAACTTCAGTGTAAAGGATGCAGATGAAGGCACATGGAAAGGATAACTTGGCTTCCCCGCTCCCCACACGTCAAGATCCTGTCGGCCAGCCTCCCTGTCCCATGTAAGCACAGCCCTGCCTCCTGTCTGCTGTTCCTTTCCCGTGCCCCCTCACCTGCCACTTCCCTCAGCCTGGCTTCAGACACACAGACAGACAGACAGACACACAGACAGACAGACAGACAGACACACAGAGACACACACACAGACACACGCACACACAGAGACAGACACAGACACAGACACACACACACACACACACACACACACACACACACACACACACACACCTGTGAGACCTCTGGGGAGAGCCAGGGTGATAATGTAACTTACAGCCAAACTAGGGCACTTTCCTGTTGGAGAGACACTACACTGGACATTAATGCTACACAAGAAAACCAGGACTTTCTGAAAGAGACACTGTAGGGCATGGCTACTACAGACCTGCTGGCCCTGCCACACAGAAGGCAGCTCAACCCTGCTGCTCTGGACCGCCCTTCCTTCGGGGGATGGTAACTCACTGAAAGCACTCTACTCTGCCCCTCTCCTGGCCTCATTTTCACTGGTCTCTTTCCTATCGCCTTTTCAAGGCTGGGTTCAAGCTTTATGCAGCAACAGCATCACATCCAATGCAGTTTACCCAAGATTCAACTGTTGCTAACTGAAAAATTTCCCTAGTACCTCAATGTCATGACTTGCAATATAGTGGGTACCGGCAACTTTTTACAATCTCTACAGAAACTGAGTAATTTTGGTTTTAAGAAAATCGAACTTTTTTAAAAAAAATACATAATTCATTTTTATTTTATGTCCATTGGTGTTTTGCCTGCATGTGTGTCTGTGTGAGGATGTCTGGAAGCCCTGGAACTGGAGTTACAGACAGGTGTGAACGGCCATGTGGGTGCTGGGAATTGAACCCGGGTCCTCTGTAAGAAAAGCCTTAAGCACTGAGCCATCTCTCCAGCCCCATCCCCAAAAATACACTTTTAATAAGTTACAGTCAGCCTCATTAGCTACTTTCACCTCAACGTGTTTCCTGGAGGACCTGGCCTGACAGACAGACTTGGCATCTGGATTCCTGAGAAAACGGGAAGCCTGAAGTTGTCTGTGCAGTTCTCCTATGTCACTGGCAGACCTCCGTCACTCACCCCAAATCGTCAGAAGGACTGACAGCATGGTAAGTGCTCAGTGATGATTCAGATGACAGCTAGAGTGTGTGCATGTTCAGACGCTCGGTAAAGGACAGCTATTCCTATCCCCCAACAACAAAACGTGTGGCTCTCTGAATTCACCTGTAGGGCCTGCCACGTCCTCCAGGCCACCCCAGGAACCGTGACATGTGACCAAACACAGGAACTGTTGGTGCCCCTTAAGGAAAGTTGAGCATGTAGTGGTAGGTTCAATATGCCACGAGGCTCACAGGAACACTTCTGTTAAAATCTCATGAGCTCACAACTTACTCTTGACCTAGAATCCCATGAGCCGCTCTGTAACAGGAACTTTGATACTGAAGAGGCCTACCATTTCCCCCTTGCTCAGAGTTCCTACTCAGAAACTCATACCATCTGTGGCCGGAATGACCAGCCTTGGGTCCAAGTCACAGTTGTTCTCTCACCACACAGAGCAAGGCCCACTTTCACTCACTGACCCAGAGGCCCCAGGGCTAAGGACTAGCTAGGGCTGCAGGTAAGCACAGGGTCTGTGCATCCAGGACAGGTCCTGCTACCACCTGAGCTTGCTTCTAACAGCCACTCAGACGGAGGACTTTTGTTTTCTTTTTTTGACTTTATGGGGTTGTGGTAGATAGCAGTAATTACTAAACAGACCCAGGGGCTCAGTCCTAGGGAATTCTTTCCTAACCCTGTAATTTTAAACATGACTTTAAGGTACAACATTCTATTTGCAATAGAAGTACAAAAAAAAGATCAATACCTGAATCTCATTTAAGTTAAAATGCCAGGACTGGTTACAATCTTCCGCTTTGTCAGGCCTTGAAATCCAAATTTTAAGAAAAAGAAGAAAGATTAGCCTTGGTTAGGAAGCCTTATCCATGACACTAGAAAGTACTTTCCTTAAAATCTGCATATAGAAGAGAAATGCTAGTCAGGAACTCCTCACTCCACACGAGCCAGTCAACAAAGAATGGTTCTGAGCAAACAGTCAATTTGACTTTGTTCAGAAAAAAAGGAGCAAACAGAGTCAGACATGTCCAGCTTGAAACAAACAGGCAGGATTGTCAGTAAAGGAAACGTAGGAAACAGCTCTGGACTGAGTCCAGTCTCAGCTCTTTCCTCGCAGAGGATTCTGAGGTGTATGGGCCATGTCCACTCTGAAGGTAGAAAACTAATACACACACTTCAATACCACAAGTGTGTGCACAGATAAAGAACTACTGAAGAGAATGCAGACATGGTGAAGAAGCTGGCTCTTGTAAAATGTGTAAAACAGATTATCTGTCTATTTATCTACGGATCTAACATTTTAGTTTTAAACATTTACTTGTAATAGGTCCCAAGAACAAAGTAAGAAAGGGCCTAACATCCTTATTTACCTTGGATAAGGGGGGCTGGAGAGATGCTCAGTGCTTAAGAGCACTGGTTACTCTTCCAGAGAACTTGTGTTCAATTCCCAGCACCTGCATGGTGGTTCACAATTGCCTGTAACTCCAATCCCAGGGACAATGCCCACTTCTGGCCTCTGCAAGCACCGGGTCACACACGGTGCATGGATATACGTGCAGATAAAACATTCATACACACACAAAAATATGAAAATATATATATATATGAATTTGGTCAACTGAATAAACTTCTAACAAGAGTGACATGTCAGCCAGGCGGTGGTGGCGCACGCCTTTAATCCCAGCACTTGGGAGGTAGAGGCAGGCAGATCTCTGTGAGCTCGAGGCCAGCCTGGTCTACAGAGTGAGATCCAGGAAAGGCGCAAAGCTACACAGACAAACCCTGTCTCAAAAAACCAAAAAAAAAAAAAAAAAGTGACATGTCTGATGGTGACTGGACTCAAGCTAGCTTTCCCCAACTACTTCTTTAGGTTTTTCTGCATTAGATGCTTGCCATAGTCCGTGTATTGTCCAGTAATCCAGAGTGTCTCGGCAGCTGTTAACTTCCTAGAGAAAAAAACAGGTAAGGAAGGTGAATGGTTGTTTAAATATTTATCAACTCCATTTTCTTTTAACGTACATCAACCAGACATGGGTACATTACTATTAGAAGGTAAACCCCGTGTTAGCATTGTGTTAGTCTGTTCTGAGCATCACACTCATGAGGAAATTTCAGGGCTGGGCATGCTAGGTCAGTCCTCGGGCAACTGAACTGACAGAGAATCAGGCGGCTAGTTTTGCTTTTTTTGTACATTCACAGATATGGATATGCACATTTACCTACGAACAATCTACTTACCAGAAGCACATGTGTAAGACAACCTGGTTCTCTGAGACTCTCAAGCCTGCTCTGGAACCAGACCCAAACACACCAGTAAAGTAGTAAGTACTGAACACTTGAAGCCAAGTGTAATGGAGTGAAAACAGGGGTATATCCTTGACTTCAATCATAAAGATAAAATCAGAGATAAAAATCTCAGTAAGATAAAAACCTTTTTAGGGCCCTCCAAGTGGGCGAAGATGAAATTTTCCCACAATAAATGATAATAGAAATAAATATACTTGGACTATCAGATTGGATGAAAGAGAACAGAACTTGGGATACACACACACACACAGAGTAAACAGGTAATCAGGTAAATGTAACACTTGGGACTCAGTTACTATAGACAGACATCATGCCCCTCTTCTCCAGACACCTCCCCACTATGCAGCCTCCTTCTAGGGGCAGTCTGAAGAGTCCAGTTCATTCAGGTGACAGGTCACTAGTGAGAGCTGCCTGCTACTGAAGGACTAGAGTCTGGAGCAACAGGCCATATACTAGGCCTCAGCCAACACCCCAATTCCATCCTTAAGGAAAGCTCATTTCCCACGGGTACACAGTGACTGAGGAGCGAAACCAGTGCTGGAAGACCTCTGCAGAGCTCCACAGTCGGGCCTCTACCTGCTTTTAGGAAGGTAACTCAGACAGGAGGCAGCTTTTTTCTGCAGTCAGCAAACGCTTGGGTCTCACGGTGCCTCTTGAGTTCATGACAGGTGTGTCTCAGCATAATTCATGTCTGTCTATCGCACTAGGGGAGCGGGGAAGACCAGGGACAGCACCTGCTGCTAGAGAGGGGCACACCCAGGCAAGAGCTTTCTCATCACGGTGCGCCACGGTTTGAAATACACTGCTCAACAATGGCAATTTTATAGTGACTGATTTTTTTTTATTTTTTTTGGTTTTTTTGAGACAGGGTTTCTCTGTGTAGCTTTGCACCTTTCTTGGAACTCACTTGGTAGCCCAGGCTGGCCTCGAACTCACAGAGATCCGCCTGGCTCTGCCTCCCGAGTGCTGGGATTAAAGGTGTGCGACACCACCGCCCGGCTGATTTTCTCTTTTGAACTGAATTCCTAAAGCTAAGGCAGGAAGGCACTTCCACTCATATTCGCAGCCCTGCCAAGAACAGCAACACCCATACGTCCTCAGACAGGCCAGACCAGTCTTGGGCCTCCTTGAGGGCAACTCCTCTAGTGCTGGCCTGAAGCAGAGCTTTCTTTTCACATGGGTCCTGCAATAGGAGCCACGGTGTCTAGCCATCCCTGCTCGGAGAAGAGTCAACGAGGTCCTAGCCATCTAAAAGCCCCGTCCCCCAGCTCCCCAGCTCCCTTTCACGCTTTCCCACTCCAACCCCCACACCAGAGCCAGGGAACCACACTGGTGTGGTGTGGTAAGAGCGCTGCTCTAAGCTTCCAGGTCAAGAGTGTGCCTTGGCAACAACAACTGAAATGTCACCTCATTGTCAACAGGAAATTAAGACTGGGAATGAAGAAGAAAACCCTTGAGTGCTACTCCGTCCTCAAGGAGGGACAAAAAAGCAAGAATGCTCTCAGTCTGGCAAGAGATGATCAAACTACATTAAAGCCGCTGGATACGTTGTGCATGCTGCAGAATTAAGAGGCCCCACATTTTAAACTCAAACAGCCTTTCAGAAAAACTATCAACAAGACTGATGCCCAGTCAGCAATACGACAAAACACTCTAGATTTCACACAAAACTCCAGGATCAGCTTTATAAGCCACCCACAAGGATGAGCCAGCCCAAGAGCCCCAGCTGGCAGCACTCCGACAGAAGAGCCTCAGCAATGACAGCCTGAAAAGACACAAGACCTCAGTAGCACATAGGGAAGAAATCAGTGCAGGCCTATTGAAGGCACAACCATGTCCCCCAAAGATACATAACTGTCCAAAACTGCCTACTTGTGAACATAACCTCATTTGGAAATAGGGTCTTTATGGATATAATCAAAGTAAGATTGTGGGAGCTCAAATTACTCAGGGTCAGAGAATCTAAGCTTGCTTTACCTAGCAGGGCTACATAAGGTGATGATTTTGCCAAGGGCGTGTTTACCAGGTGTGGGGAAGGGGCTACATATGGGAGCCCACAGAGGTTTCCTAGTGAGAGCTGAGCTTGCTTTACCAGCAGGGCTGCATAAGAGGATGACTGGACCACGGGCCTGGGTACCAGGTGTTTGGAAGGGTCTACACTTGGCTGTATCTAGCAAGAGGGAGGTCTTTTGCCTCACCCCATGGCATTGTTATAAAAAGCCCTTTTGAATAAAGTTCTGGGCCAGTGGATAAGGATCCAGGTCCTCCCGAAGCTATCCTGTGTTTGTCTTTCTCTCTCCCCTCTGTATTTCTATCTAAATCTCTTATCCCTCACACCTCAAGAGTACTCTTGGGGTAAAAGGTGGCAGCAGGTCCCCCACAGCTGCACTTGGCTGTATGGTGTGCTTTGATCTTGCAAGGGGGAGTTCTTTTACCTCTCCCCTTGGTATGTTATAAAAAAAAGCCCTTTTCAATAAAGCTCTGGGCTATTGGGTATTGACCCAGGCCCCTGAGAAGCTATCCCGTGTCTCTGTCTTTCTCCTCGTCGTCTAGGTCTATCTTTCTACCTCATATTTTCTCCTTCCTCTCTCCTCCACCTAAGAACCCTTTGAAAGGAGGGAGCAGGTCAGAGCTGGACTCTCAGACTACCACATAAGATGAGGCCCTACTAGGTCAGGCTGGCCCTAACTCGATTTAGTGTCTCCTGAGAGACGGGGATGCTATGTGTAGTAGTTTGAATGAGGTTGGCTCCCATAGGCTCATAGTCCCATAGTCCTCAATTGGTAGACTCTTTGGGAAGGATTAGGTATGGCTTTACTGAAGGAGGTTTATTGCTGGAGGTGAGCTTTGAAGTTTCAAAAGCCCATGCCATTCCCGGTATCTCTCTCTCTGCCTCCTGTTTCTATCTCAAGACGTGAGCACTCAGCTACTGCTCCTGCACTGTGCCTGCCGACCACCTGGCCACCATGCTCCCCTCCATGGTGGTCATGGACTCCAATCCTCTGAAACTAAGTTCCAACAAAAAAACCCTCCTGCTTCTACAAGTTCCCTTGGTCATGGTATCTTATCACGGCAACAAGAAAAATAACTTAACACACCACGTGAAGAAGAAGGCAGGCATTGGAGCAGTGCACGGGTAAGTCTGGGACACCGAGGACTGTCACCTCTAGTAGGAGCTGGGCAGGAGGATGGAACAAAGGCTCCCAGGAAGAACTAGTCCTAATGCCTTGTTTCCGGCTCCCAGCCCCAGTGCTGAGAGGGAGCGTGCTCCCAATGTTCTAAGCCACCCCCCCCAATCCAACACATGCAAGTCACCTGTCAGGAGGTCCAGTCACACTACAGCCACTGCACAGATTTAATAATACCCCTGACAGACAAGGCGGACACTTGTGCATACAAAGCAACTCATACAGGTTTACTGTATCAAAAGAGCTAGTCAAAACAGCGCTCACCTTGCAGACTGTTGGGGGCCAGTGCTGGGTCAGAATTAGTTTTTTCCACTCGTGGCTGCCACTGTTAAAAGACAAACATGTTTTTTCAAGGCTGTTTTCAAGTGGCAGAAGCTCACCCATCCCATCAACCACTCTTTCAACATGGAGAGTCTACCGGACTGGACATACTACCAGGAACACAGTCCCCTACCTCCTGAGGTACACACCACAGAGGAAGGCAGAGAACACTCTGCGAACATGTATATCGTGGCACCTATTTTGAGTAAGGGAGACTATAAACACAATGGAAGAGGACAGGTGGGCCGGGGGTATAGCCAGGAAGGCCTGCTGATGGAAAGTAACTGAGCAATAAGCTGTCCTTTTCAGAATGCTCAGGTAGTTTATATGAATACAGACTCATAATCCCTTAGCTGTCTTTGTGAACTCCCGAGGCTCTAAAAGCTTACCAACCCCCACCCCACCCCCCATCCCGCAATTCATGTGGCAAAACATGACCTGAAATAGTACAAAGGTACTGTTAATATCATATTCGGCATTTAGCTCCACTCCCACGCTGCTCACAGGATGCTACCTCAGAGACCACTATGGATATGTTACCTAGAGCCTGGCCTGTACATGATCCCTGGTCATGTGCGTTAGCCACAGCCTAACCCGGGGAAGCAGCCTTGTTACATGTTATCTAGGACATGATGGTATGCGTGCTATGCCTTGTCACGTTACCGGACCAAACTGCTTATATCACGAGCCTGTGAATGGAGGCTCTCCGAAGCCAGAGACTTCCCAGGGGGACTGTGGAGCTGTAGTGTGGTTGTCCCCAAGGGTCCACGTGTTGGAGGCAGAGTTTAAGCAACAATGGGGGGAGTTTTCAAGATATGGGACCGACTGGGACGCATTAGATCACTGGTGGTATGCCCCTGGACAGAATTACAGTAGTTCTCCTGGGATCCTGACAACTACCATAAAAGCCTAAGCATATGATGAAAGCCTTCTCTCACTGA
Organism: Peromyscus nudipes; assembly: GCA_902168325.1. Taxonomy (NCBI): domain Eukaryota; kingdom Metazoa; phylum Chordata; class Mammalia; order Rodentia; family Cricetidae; genus Peromyscus; species Peromyscus nudipes. The sequence continues at coordinate 836 of CABHPH010121409.1, read as the reverse complement.
AAGTTAAAGCTCTGGCCATCCCCAGTACAGAAACTTTGTTTGCAAAGGGTCACCCTGAGCTGGGGAGGTAAGAAAGCAGCAGGCTTAGAATAAAACTCAACCAAACTACCTCTATTTGTAATTCAGACAAAAAGAACGTACGTCTGTTTAGTAAGAGATCGCAGTACTCCAATACTCCAGGAGGACGTCACTGGGAAGCTAAAGGGAAACTCACCCAACACAAGGGATTCACCTGGCCTTGGGGCTTACCTTAACCCTGTGCCTAACCATTCTATCAGCTGCATACATTAGGCTGGTTAAAGGAGAACTGAGCACTACAGCCTAAGACCCTCAACTAACCCTCACTGCCCCAAGTACTTTTCTATTTTCTATATCCTAGCTGCTCACAGGTACCAACTGTGCTGTGCGGGGCAGGTTTGCCAGCATTAGGGCTCCAAGATCACACTCTTAGATAGGAACTAACTTTTGCCTGCACACACCACACACCCCATACACACCGCAACCACACCTCGCCACCGATGAATGGGCCCTACTTTAGATAAATATAAAAGCAAACACATGCAACTGGTTTTCAGTAACTCTCTGGGAGCGCAGTTACTTCGTGCGAGCAACTAAGCCCTACCTTTTCCGCTCTCGTGGTGTAAACACACAAAAAAAACTTCTACTGATCAACTGTTAACGCAGAGGAGGAGTGAGGAAAAGTGAAAACGTGTTCGGGGATTAACCTGGCAGAACTGAAGTATGTAGACAGATTACCAAGAGCTCGCCCGTGTGTCCCAGAGAGAACTAAGGGGCCCGTGCGAGCGCGCGGGGGCGGGGCAGCCCCCAGCTGGAAG